>JAFMOD010000226.1:1375132-1424372 GCA_019802435.1 Corydoras maculifer
TAATTTTGCACATCGCACTTTTCAGTTTTTTATTTGTAAAAAAATTGTTGATTCATGTATAACTTTCATTCCACTTCACAATTGTATACCACTTTGTGTTGGTCTTTCACATTAAATTCCAGTGAAATATATTTATGTTTGTGGTTGTAATGTGACAAAATATGGAAAAGTTCAAGGGGTATGAATACTTTTGCAACCCACTGTATATATATATATGTAATCATCTAAAGCACACACAAATATAACAAAGTAGCATTTTTTGATTAGGTACACAGTCTTGCTCATTATTCAATCAAACTTTTTTTAAAGGATGACTCAATTACAATTAAGTGCTTTTCACAAACTTTTATAAACAAACAACTAACCTTACAGCGAACACCACAATATATTACAATCATAAAGCAATATTACAAATATTAGTGGTAAAATCTAATTTACCTCCTTAAAATCTGATCATATGATTTAAGCTAATTACAACCGATCCTGGGCGGCACGGTGGCTTAGTGGTTAGCACATTCGCCTCTCAGCGCTAGGGATTCCCGGTTCGAATCCCCATCTGGGTGGAGTTTCCATGTTCTCCCTGTGTCTGCGTGGGTTTCCTCCGGGTTCTCCGGTTTCCTCCCACAGTCCAAAAACATGGATTAAGTTAATTGAATTCTCAAAATTGCCCAATTTAGAGTGTGTATGTGTGAGTGTGTGCCCAGCGATGGATTGGCGCCCTGTCCTGGGTCTATCTGCCCAGCGCCCGAGACGTTCTCCCCTGGATGGGCATGGGGAACCCCACCGCGACCCTAATAGAGGATAAGCGGAAGATAATGAATGAATGAATGAACAACCGATCCTTTGGATATTTCAGTCTATTAAACTGTTGAATTGCAATGATTTGCAGCATGTTTAGGGGCATTTGTTAATGCATAGCTTTCTTAAAACCCTAGTTTACCAATATGTTTCTGCTTTAGTCGGTTGGATGTCAGATTGCCGGTGTTGTAAATGAAATCAGTGTTTATATATGACCTGATTTCGGGTGGTCTCACATTCAGTCATGAAGCCATAAAGCAAGTGCTTTGGCTGCAAATCATCTCCCACTTTACTTTCAAGCTTGAAATTTAATAAAAGGTCTGTTTGTTTTTTGCTAACATATCATCAGGCATTGAGGCTAAACATACTTATCCTGGACTTAACAGATCATATATTCCAAAACTTTTGTTTGCAAAACCTTATCCATTCTGCCATAATCTTTTTGGAGAGAGGAGACGTTTTTCTCCTCATTCCTACATGAAGGATACATTTACATTTCATCTGTTTGTTATGGTGCTATGAGGTACATACACATTTAATGTTTTTAAAAATTGTTGTCTGGGGAATAAATGGTTCGAAATATCCATTCGCCAAACTTCTTAATAATTCAGTAATTAAAATGAACTTGCATAATTTAGTAATAAAACAAATAATATTAGCACTGAGTGCAATTTGTTCTTTTATGAATAGTACATTTTCCACTTTATATCTGAATGTTGGAATGTTTGAATATTTACTACATTTTGCACAATATGTTGTTTGAAGGTTATAAACTGAAATAGTTTGTTTGCTATATTAGGGTATATGCGGTGTCTTATGCACACCCAGGACAGGGTGCCAATCTATCGATCACTCATTCACACACAAACACTATATAGAGGCAATATAGAGCAGCTATTTCATATTAAATCCATGTT
The DNA here is from genome assembly GCA_019802435.1 of Corydoras maculifer. Classification (NCBI taxonomy): domain Eukaryota; kingdom Metazoa; phylum Chordata; class Actinopteri; order Siluriformes; family Callichthyidae; genus Corydoras; species Corydoras maculifer. The sequence continues at coordinate 1,376,848 of JAFMOD010000226.1, forward strand.
TTTTTTAATCCGACTGTCGGAGAAAACAAGGGAACCCAGAGACAGCCCATGCGGACAGGGAGAGAACATGAAAACTCCACACAGATAAGTATTCAAAGCTGGATCCCCAGTGGTGAGAGGTCAACGTGTTAACCACTAAGCCACCGTGCTGAATCTCAAATAATATTAAGAATCTTTTTACTTTTTAACTGAACATACTAAATAACAAAACTGGCCTGTTTTTTGTTCATGAATTATCTTAATACATACTTGATTACTCACATGTTATTTTCATTTGAAAGTCTGTTTTAATTTTATTTGCCTGACTTATCTTTTTCTCAGCCCAAAAATGATTGCTTAACATTCTTAAGAAAAGTTTGCATTCTTCAAAACCATGGTATGGGATAGTTTTCATAGTTTTAACCCTTAAATGTAAAGTTTGAATAATTAAAATATACAAAATATTTGTAAAAATAAACAATAATTCCAGCGGCATGGTGGTTTAGTGGTTAGCACGTTCGCCTCTCAGCACTAGGGATTCCCGGTTCGAATCCCCATCTGGGTGGAGTTTCCATGTTCTCCCTGTGTCTGCGTGGGTTTCCTCCGGGTTCTCCGGTTTCCTCCCACAATCCAAAAACATGGATCAAGTCAATTAAGTTCTCCAAATTGCCCTATATAGAGTGTGTGTGCATGTCTGTGTGAGTGAGTGTGTGCCCAGCGATAGATTGGTGCCCTGTCCTGGGTGTATATGCCCAGCGTCTGAAACGTTCTCCCCTGGATGGGCATGGGGAACCCCACCGCGACCCCAATAGAGGATCAAGATATGAGATAATGAATGAATGAATTAATAAATGAATGAATGAATGAATAATTCCTGCATGCAGCAAAAACTGGTCTGTGAACAGAGGTTTGACTGACACCTAGTGGACAGATTTGTTTAATATTTGATAACGCGGTTTCGGATTTGGTCCTTACAGGGTGCCGTAGCAAAAGCGTCCTTAGCGTCAACCTCGGACATTAGCAACCAGAACCTTCGAAACCCAGAAGAGCTTTGAAATTCATGTTATTTCAATGATTAATGCATATTTATATTGTAATTCACTGCACGCAGCTTTATTAATGCTGTAAACATGACCTCCCACAGTCCGTCTGTCTTTCTTCTCATGCTAAATGGACAGATTGAATCCGCAAACGTAAGCGAATTTGCTGGTTAGCTGGTTTATTAGTTATTTAAAGTCAACGGAATGAAACTAAATAATGATTTTTCATCTTTAAGTTTCCAGAATATGACGATTTATACTGCAAGTACTGTTTTGTTTACGGACACGACTGGACTCCTACAGCAGTAAGTGACCTGAATGTTCAGTTTTTTTGTGTAAATGAGTAAAATTACTGTTCTTTAAAAAAAAAAGTTATCATATTTATAATCCATCCATCCATTATCTTCTGCTTTATCCTATATTAGGGTCTGGGGGGGGGTTCCCATGCCCATCCAGGGAAGAAAGTTTCGGGCGCTGGGCAGATAGACCAAGGACAGGGCACCAATCCATCGCTGGGCACACACTCACTCACACAGACACACTCTATATGGGCCAATTTAGAGAATTCAGTTGACCTTGATCCATGTTTTTGGAACGTGGGGGGAAAACAGAGAACCCGGAGGAAACCCACGCGGACGCTGGAAGAACATAGAAACTCCACCCAGTTCGAACCGGGAATCCCTAGTGCTGAGAGGTGAACGTGCTGACCACTAAGCCACCGTGCTGCCCTCATATTTAGAATATTTAAAACAAATACCTAATTAAGGTACCTAAATACCTAATTTCAACTGAGATTAATTGTTTAAATTTATGTGCTGTTAGTGATCATTTTTACAGTTTACATTCTAGTAGCTTTTATAATTTGCCAATTAAAAATAAATAATATCTCATTATGGGGATTACCCATGCCCATACAGATTTTGGGCACTGGGAAGATACACCCAGGACAGGGCACCAATCCAACACACACACACTATATAGGCATAAACTTGCTCACTCACACACTATATAGGGGCAAGTTGGAGCAGCCAATTGACATTAAATCCATGTTTTTGGACTGCAAAAGAAAACCAGACAACCCAGAAGAGACCTATGTGGACACGGAAAACATGGAAATTCATTTCTTTTAGTAAAATAATGTTGTGATGGTGTAAGTCGTAAATAACACTGAATACATTTTATGAAAGCTTTATGATCTGGAGACATTTTCAGATATCAAAATGTCCTTTCTTTTGATAGTTGAGACAGTAAAATATGTTTTCTTCAAATATTTCCCTGCAGTAATCATAGAGGTGTGGCAAAGATGTGGAGAAAATATGTATAGCTATATTTTATCACCATTTTTTAAATGTTTTTTTTTTCCATTTGGTTTATACATATCGTAGTAATGCAATAAATATTTTAATGCCTAAGCTGTTTAACAATAAAGTATTTTTGACAAGTTACAAAATTGGTGACATGAAACCTTTCCTAATTCACATAAATTACAATAATGCTTTGTTCTATCAAGTATTATATAAAAATATGACTCAGCATCTCGCTGACCAGCAACAGAGCTTTTTTATTATTCACACAAATTGAGACAGTGTCTAGTGTTTATTAAGAGTCCAAATTTGTATGATATTTTTGTTGTACATTACTGAAATACTGAAAGCAACGGATCTTATTGTGTTTAATTCTAAAAGCATCATCATCCAAATATAATCACACGTTACATCAATCAATAATCATTTCCCTGCTTCGTAATTAAATCAAATGTTTTTTGTTTTTTTTTTAAGAAAAGCTGCTCAGAAAAGTGTGACTCAGTCATTATTCCTATAATGTTTTACCATAGATACAAATTTAAATACTTGTCATAGCAGCTTTTCATTGCACTAATGGTTTAACATTTGTACATAATTTTTTTAGAGGGAGAGAAGAAATTGATGGTGATCTTGGTGTATTTATTTATTTTTCTGGACCTGTTTTATTTTCTCATCTGCAGGGCCTGGAGGAAGGAATCTCACAAATAACATCAAAGGGACACGATTCCTCTCAGACTCTGGTGTGGAACTTTCCTCTGGACATTACCTTTAAAAGTACCAACCCATTTGGCTGTACGTCTATCATGTCTGTCATCAAACTTAAACTAAAGTTTCATTGTAATACAGTAATTGAATTTTTATAAAATTAGGTGTATAGAATCCAAAATGATCCTATCTATGTACTTTGCTCAACTTTATGCGTTCAACAGTTTGGGAAAAAAAACTTTTTTTGTTCTAGCACCACATGCAAAAAGCAAAGCCTATATAGGCAGAGTTCCTCAAGTTTGGTGTGGAAGAACCTGTGGTTTCCTGAGTTAAACCATAAGAAGGACATGTGAGCCAGACAATTGAAATGTATTCAAACTGGGGGCGTTATTGTACATATGTCCCAATATTTTTGTCCACATCATACGTTTTAGACATCAATTATCAAATATTTTTGGGTTAAATTTTAAGCAGATCTTACCTCTTCAAAGGCCGCATCTGGAAATGGAACTGGTAACGTTACAGGTATCTGAATTAAAGTCCATCATAAACACTGGCACACGTACACCTCTTTCTGAAAATGCATAACTTCTTTAAGAACAAAGCATACATCAAAAAAACACCCAAGGATGGTTCTGGTCGAACCACTGAAGCGTTCTGCAGTTCTGAGTTCAGATCTAAATTCTTTAGAACAACTGTGTTGAGATCTCATGAAAGCAGTTAGAGAAGTACCCTTTGAATCTGGGAGGCCTGGAGCAGTAAGGGATTTATTAGATTTAGTTTACAAATGGCATTTGTGCTACACAAAGATTTGTGCCATGTTTAGGGGTTTTTCCATGGAGTGGTTACCCTCTGTGACTGGTCACAAGGGACTAGGACTATCTTCCCAAAGTTACTCTTATGTTATTCAACTTCAAACATTGACATTCCCAGTAAAGTCATTTTGATTATTTATGCTAAACACCAAAGCCCTTGTGGTTTCCATGCTAAGTCAAAACTGGTGACCAAAACCATTAATATTGTTCTTGTGAAAAGTTCCACTGCTGGAAAGTTTAAATCTACTTTAGAAGAACATGTACAGGTGCGCGTGTCCAAAGGATTGCATATTAGAAACATCAATAGTAAATTTAGCTCAGCCTACATTGTAACCCAAAATTAAAGCAAACATAAATATCTGTTATTTGCAGGGCCACAGATTGTGGTCAGTGTGTATGGGCCAGACACATTTGGAAACGACGTGGTTCGAGGTTATGGAGCTGTACATGTCCCAATTTCTCCTGGACAGTAAGTAAATTGCATACTGACTTAAATTAACAAAAATAGGAACTCAGCTAATACAAACATGATAGACGGGCAGTGAGGAGCATTAAAGGCCCTAGGTCAGGGCCATTCAACTGGCGGCCCGCGGGCCAGAACTGGCCCTTTAATGAATGACCGGCCCATCTCCCTATGAATAATAATAAATATTTAATAAACCGGCGTAAAAATTAATTACATTTTTATTTGCAATATTTCACGACACTGTGGCGCTTTACGGCACGTTGTCTCTCTTTGTGGCACGTTTCAATTGTTTCCAAAACAGACTCACTTGAGAAGCATGACGCTGTCAAAGAAGAGACGGAAAATCGATACGGAAAACAGACAATTTAATAACGACTGGACAGATAAATATGCACACATACCAAACCCCGAAGGCAATCCTTTGTGTCTGCTCTGTTACGAGTGTTGTGCGGTGAAAAAGGAGTACAACTTGCAGAGGCACTTAACTACTACCCAAAACTTTACTGTTTTGCACTGAGACTTTTACTTGTTACTGTGGTGCAATTGAACTTGAAGTCATTATTTATTTAAATTTTTCTTTTTGCACTTCAAGCCAAAAGTAGTTTGTTTTTATTTTTATTTTTTGCTAAAAACAGATGTTACTCTTGTGACTCTGGTGTTGAAGGTGATCTCCTGATTAATAAAATGGAGAAAAATTGCTGTGTTTGCCTCAATTTTACCTTCACTATGACAGTATTAGTGGAGGTAAGGTCAAGACAGGTCTGAAAAATGTCTGGCACACAGGTCAGAGCTCTCTGCCAAATCTGGCCTGCAGAAAAATATAGTTGAATAGCCCTGCCCTAGGTTTTTGTCCCTGACCGGTCAGATTGAGTGCATTTTCTATTGCAGCTCTAATTTATTTGAGATTTAATTTTTTATCAATCACTTTATTGTGTTTAACATTTTTACTAGACACACAAGGACTATTCCAATGTTTGTCCCCGAATCCACTTCAAGACTTCAGAGATTCACAAGGTAGGAGAAATGATGAATATATGTATACTTTGTAAAATGTCGTTTTGTTGCACTGCAGTTGTATTTTGCAGAAATAATTGCTGAATATTTAATGTTACAAATGTTACAAGAGATATGGGTGCTTTAATAAGAACCTAGTCTCTGTTTAGATTATATGTAGCAGTAAAAAAAAAAGTGTTAATCTGCAGCTCTACAATAATTAATAACAGTTTAATAGTAGTAATTATTTTGGGCATAATGCACATCACATTACCATGTTAAAATTTTACTGTGCCTCTTTTTTTTCTTTAGCTGGCTGATGGGAAGACGTCCAGAGTTTACAGACCCTAAAGTCGTTGCACAAGGAGAAGGAAGAGAAGGTATGGAGATATTTATAATGCATCACTTCACTTGTCATGTTTGTACTTTTGGTGATGTCAAATCTTTACATCTGCAGTAACCAGAGTTCGTTCTCAAGGCTTTGTGAGGGTACAGTTCAACATCGTAACCAAGGACATGAAGAAGCTCGGCTATGACACCCCAGCCACAGAACAAACACCAGCCTCACACCAAAACGGAACAGTGCAGCTTTATGGGACCTGATGGCATTTTTGTGGCTTTTTTTTTTTTTTGCAATTTTTGTAGTAGCCAAAAACAACCCAGTACAACAGTGTGCATAAAACCTAAAAAATCATTTAACATGGAGCAGCTTCACAACTTTACTTCACAGTTCTGAACACTGATCCCCATAATGACTGATTAAACTGTGACTGAAGGCACAAAATGGAAAAAGGTCAACATTTTCAAAGACTGAATAAATTTTTTTAAAAGATGAAAATCTATGAATGAGCCCATTCTATTCATTTCACATTACTGTAGTCACTTTGTACAGTTAGTTTTATTGTTTCTTTTTCTGAGTAAAGTCTTATAAAACCATGTGTACATTATAATCACGCATCATAAGGAACCAGGTCTTATTTGCTTATTTGTCTTATTTAATAGCTTTAACATACTGTAATCCAAGGTAAATGATAACAGTTTTTTTAACCATTGCAGCTACAGGTACTTAACACTTGCTGCGATTTAGATAGCATTAAAACATCACACTGTTCATGTGACTTTCCTACAAAAGCATTACACCGAAAAAGAAGTACTGAACAATATGTTACAATAGAACAAATGATAAATTATATTATACAGTTATAATGCCGACAGGTTGAGCACATTCATAAAAAAGCAGCCTGCTCCCAGTAATATGTGACAGTTCGGTGAATATACAGACAAATACATGAAAAAAGGGAAGGGTGTTTATGCATGTTCACGAGGTTAGTGACACCACAATAAATGCATAAAGATTAGATAGTAAGAGTGTGACACTCAGTAACAGCAAAATAAGACAGGACAAATGAGCTAGATAGTGTATAAGTAAAAGCAATACATAAAAAAATACTTTGCATAACAGATTTTTGATCATTGTTAATGTATTTATCAGCCAGGAGTCTGATTTTAGGGAAAAAGGGCAAAGAAAAAAAACATGCCTGTCAAACTCATAATGGATGAGTATGTTTTATAGATAGCTCCTCAACTCTGGCAGTATTAACACAGTATCTCCAGCAGAGGTCACAACAAAAAGAGCTGATAGAACTGTTTATTGAGGACAGACTAAACCAGTAAACTGGGATGTACTACAATAAAGGATAATCTGCAAACTACAATTCAATTCTGACACATCACAAGCACTAGGGTGAGTTTGGTAACTAAGCAGGGGGGTAAAATCGTTTTTTTGTGCTTGTGGGTTTTAAGTTTTTTTTTTTTAAAAAAAAACAACAATGAGTACAATAAATAATCAGAAAATCAATTAAAATAATAAGTTCATTGCCAAGTCAGTTAGGTTGGATGGATAACAAGCAAAATGTAAAGCTAATGTAGCTCATGTTCAGTAATGTTCATATCAAACAGTGGAAGCGGAACCAATGCTGGATGGGGGGGCAGCTTGTGACACTGTGGGTTGATTGCACTGTCAATTGCCTTTTGCCACAAGAATGTCCTGCTACGTGGAGATTCTTTTATGGACATCAGTGTTTGATGTGCAATAGTAGCGTAGTTTAAAAAATAAAATAAAATTAAAAAAAAAACAGCCAGAATTACAGAATCCCTTTGGCCTAATCTGTGAAGAAATCTGTGTAATGTCTCACTTTGTTCTAGAGCTACACACAGCTTTAAATGCACCTAGTCAGCTTTTTCAGAAATGGCAGCACAATTAACATTTGACTGTAGAGATGCAACTGATTTAACCGTGGTCATTAGTAACACAGTATAACAGTGGATGCATTTAAAGCTGATAAACAGTTTAACTTAATGATATAGATTCCCTTTAGTTTCTAAGTAATATATAAGTAAGCACATGTCCCAGCACATATAATGCAATTATTTAAATTTAAAACAGTTCAGAGTTTGATCAAATAAAAGGCAGTAAATACTAACCACGACTACTAGAAACCATTAGAGTTCAAACAGTCATCATAAGGTTGGGATGAGAAGAATGTAACCTGTACTGCGCTAGACTGGTTCTAATGACTATCGTTATGAATTTGGTGTATAATCAAGATCTCATGTTTGCTAAACTTTTACACCTCAAGTTATTAACTCCCCAGAAGACCATTCTGTCCATCATTTTAATTTGACTTCTGTATGCATCTGATTCAGAACATAATCTGCTGCAGATAATTCCTCCAGGTCCTTACAATTATCATTCTATTTAATTCATATAACATTCCTGGTAGTTGAGGCTGGTCATTAACAGTTGTTCAGGCTAAGCCAAGAGTCAAATAGAAAAATCCAAAATCAAAGCATGTGCAAAATCCCTGCTTAGAACATTAAAATCATTGCTATGTAAACTTATAGTGTTTTCTAAACTGTGTCTACTTTTACGAAGTGTAAAATACACATAGTGTATATGCACTGCTATGAATTAAAAGGGTTAGCTTTTTGTGATTATAAAGCTTTAAAATACTAAAAATCTGGAAAATAAATGGGAGATAAGGTTTTGCGTCCGATAACTAAATGATGTAAAGAAATTACAAAGTTTGGGACTTTTAAATATGACTGTCTATCACAGAGTGATTGTAGACTTAAGAGTCAGACTTAGAGACACAGTAATCAATCACTGGCAGTCCATTTCAGGAAATTTAGAAAAATAACATACCAATACCAAATCGCTCTATGGTACCTACCTGTGATAGGCTGAAGACTGTATCTTCTGCCAATGTAAAAACTGTAAACACCACTATTACTCCAAATGCTCAATTTAGCACATTGGTCTTGAGAACACAACATACTATTCTGTCCATTAGAGAGGGACACAGGAGAGGGAGTCAGGCAATTATAGCCTTTATTGTTCCTCACAAAAGGAATGGGTTAGTGGTGCTGGCTGCCTGGGCTGCGGTGCCTGTAGGCTGTAGCCCTCCACTCATGAGTGGCTGGGGCACAGACATAGAGCCTGGCAACCCCATACTTGGCATTATTTGACCCATTGGAGCGATCGGGGCCACTGCACCTATAGGACCCATGCCAACAGAACCAGCAGAGGACAAAGAAGACAGGGGCATAGGTTCGTTGCTTATTGATGCCAGGCTACTGAATCCCTGGCCTGAAAGTCCCATCATGGGGCTTACTCTCATTTGGTTGAGAGTAGGTGGCTGTGGTTGGTTCACCTGAAATGGGTTGACTTGAGCTGCAGCTACAGGTGCAGGTGCAGGAGGAGCTCCTAAAAAGTTAAAAGGCAGATATATATACATATATATATATATATTTATTTATTTATTTATTTTTAAGCTCACGTAATTCCAAAATGTAATGAACAAAGTTAAATCTATAAGGCATATTTATGCAGAAGATAAAATGTACCTCCAGCAAGAAAAGGGTTCGATACAGGAGCTGGTTGAGGAGGCTTGCTGACAAGAGAATCCAGGTTTACCAATGCTGCATTGGGTCCCAAGAAGGATTCTGGGGTTTTTCTAGTAGAGGCATTTGTGTGGATGTCAAACAGGTCAGGGCTGGCAGATTTGCTAGTCTGTAGCGGCATTGATGACATTCCTTTGCCAGTTGCTGTAAGTGACAAATTAGTTATTTTAAATTTCGACTGCATCACTCAGAACAACAGTGGTACCTAACAACTACATGGCACTGAATACACTCAAACAATTCTCACACAGTACCAACTTACTATTCAGAGCACTACATGAGAAAAAGCAGTTAGCAATTCCAGTAATAAAAAATACTCATTGTATTTTATATGGTTTATATTATATAGTATATTAATAGCATTACTTTATACAATAATAAACTACATTTTAAGCTACATCTTAAGCAAGTTAAAACTGTGCATGCAAATGTAAAAAATAAACATAAATTTTTATTAAATTAATAAAAAGCATTTTATTAGTTAATTTGATTTACAGATCTTGAATTTTCAGATTATTAATATAGAAAGCATTTTATAAATCAGTGATTTGACGTAAAGCAGCTTTTTAACTTACTAATTTAAGGAAGAAACTCTCACAAATCCATAACTAAAGAAGCCATTCTTTTTAACAGCAAGAACCAAACCAAAGAGCTACACAATGCATACCAAAAAATGGCACCATTTGGACAACTGGTCCAAAAAAATAAATAAAATGTCATCTAAACAAAATTGCAGATGAAATGTTAAAACTCTGGATGAAAATAGGTATTAGGCTGTTAAATATGTACAATTTTATCAAGGCTACAATTCAGGAGGAAACCGGAGAACCCAGAGGAAACCCACGCAGACACGGGAAGAACATGGAAACTCCACCCAGATGGGGATCCGAACTGGGAATCCCTAGTGCTGAGAGGCGAACGTGCTAACCACTAAGCCACCGTCATCCAAATTGTGTTTGATTTTTTTTTGTGGCTAAGCCATATAGTTAGACATCATAAGGTCATTATGTTACTATCTTTAGATTTCATAATCTCATACAACCAATAATTACTTTGCTGTTTAAACAAATCTTAAATCTAAACAGATCTGATTTTCAGTAACCAAAAAAAAAAACAAAAACCCCCCCCCCACAAAATCTACATAAAATAAGCTTTACCTAAAATCCCTGAATTACGAAGACTGTCAAAATCATCCAAGTCATCCTTAGAGGTGCCATTTGATGAGGAGAAGAGATCAAAAGAGCCTATTGGTAAAATGATAGATAGAATTCATGGTTTTTAATTTAGTACTAATAAAAGACAAAATTATCAATGAGAGCAAATAAATAAAATACACCAGTTAAAAAATGTAAATGAGAAAATGCTCATTATATAAGTGCTTGTTATATTCACAAGCTCAGATTAAATGGATGTATGATGATGTATTTGACTGCTTACCTGGACTGGAGGCTTTTGGGCGTGTGGCGGGTCCTGAGCCCCACGGATCGGCAGCTGCAGGAGCAGAGTTTGACCCCCAGGGGTCAGTGCTCTTTATAGGTGTGACAGAGGCTCCTGAAGTGGACAGGCCCCAGGGATCTACAGGAGCAGCTGGTTTAGCAGCAGAGCCTGCATGCACAAATACACAGACACAATGAGGAACATCAAACCAACACTTCTTTAATTTTGTTTTCACTAGACTAAGCAGGTTTTTCCAGAGCTTTTAAACTACTTTATCTGTGTTATTCTACATGTTGGTGTGTGTTTATATATATATATATATATATATATATATATATATATATATATATATATATATATATATATATATATATATATATATATATATAAATAAAACACGCACGCATACATATTACCATCCTTATCAAAAACAAAAAAGTAATAATAAATAATACACATTATATAAGGATGCTAAGACACAAGGAAAGGAAAAGTGGTGCTCTCTTTGGGAACCCCACCTGCAAATCTGCATACTGAGCCTCTTTGTTTTTTCATGCACAGGAATGTACTATTACCAGCCTGGCTACATTTCAATCACCACACCAGTGAGTCAAAAAATAGAGATCAAAAAACTTTAACGGGGGTAACATTTCCGGATTAAAAAAAAGATCAATAGTGGAGTAATGAAGCTATGGGGAAATAATGCTTTAAAAAAAAAACAGACCAATCAAACAGCTATTGGTCTGTGCCACGCTAAATTAATTACAGAGTATACCACTTGGATTACAAATAAAAAGGGATTTTAAAAAAATGTGTGCGTGTGATCTTAAACTTGAACTTTATATGCTCAATACAACTTAAATGACAGAAGTGTAATATAAAGAGTTGATGTTTACCTGGTATGAAAAGGTATTTTATTAGGATCAGATTACACACTGTTACGAGTTAACATCCTATACTGGAAAATGTACAGCAAAAAAATGAATACAAAATTACAAAAAAAAAAGGAAAAAAAAAAAAAAAAAAACTTTCTTGGCACTTTGAGTAAAGATCAAATACACACTAAAAAGTCAAATACACACTAAATTAGGGTGTTTCCCTACCCATTGCCATTATAATATTGGGATAGCCTTTGAGCAGTATGAAAAATAATAGATAAATAATGTACAAAGAATTATTATTAGTATTTTTGTTCATTGTTATTGTGCATATAGAATTCTTACAATTAATAAAAAAAAAATAATAAAAGATAACAAATTTACCATAGCCTTGCCAGGGGTCTGAAACTGGAGCTGCTGCTGTTGCTGCTGCTGCTGCTGTTTCTGTTCCCCATGGGTCAACAGGGCCTTCGGGGACTGCGCCCATCAAGTCCATTAGAGAAGACTGCGGAAGCTGACGTGCATATACACAGTTAAAGCTAAAAGCAGAATTTACTGACAAAAAAAAAGCATATCAAGGACACTACAATACTAAATGGCAGTACAAATACTCACAGGACATTAAGCAAGTCCGCCAAAAAGAGAGGAAACAAAAGCATTAATTGAATGAGTAAACAAAGCCAATAACTGTTTAGTTGACCATACATTGAGAGGAACACTGTGGTAACGTGATACGGCTGGACACACTGATGAGCGGAAATCCATTATCTGTCTATGAGCTCAGTAATGCCAGGAACACAGAGCCTACCTCTTTCTTCTTTTTGCCCACTTTGACGGTGTCTTTACGGCTTTCTTCCAGGGCCATCTGGAGACGCAAGTCATCACCACGGCGCATTCTCTCCTCCTAAATAAAAGTCATGGGCCTGTTATTCTATATAAATACAAGATGGGAGAATAGTCCCAGAGTTCTGTGTAATTAACATATAATATCAATGTACTCATTAAAATACGACATACATCATGTTTAAATGAGTATTGACTGAGGCTCACTGACAATCAATAGCAGGATGTAAGCCTCAAGAATGACACAAAGAGAAACACCAAAACAGTTGTGCCTCCCCTTCATCGTTTTCAGCATTTGGAAATGAGTAACATTACCACAAATGATATTTAAGTGTAACGTACTAAGCAGAAAAACATTTTTATCTTAATTTACAAGCGCTAAATACACATTTTGCAAATGGCTTGGATAAACAAATATGCCATCGAAAATGGGATCTATGAAATCAGAGCAGCCAGGTCCACATGTGACATCTGAAACTATTCAAGTGGTATAAAGATGTTTGACAGAAACAATTTTAAACTATCGTGCTCGGGGGCCTCTTAGATAAGCTTAGGGCAATGTATAGCACCATATTTTAACTGAGCAGCACACTTGGAGGGTGTGCATGAAGTGCAAGGGAACACTGAGGAAAATGTTGTGTTTTGACAGCCAGAGGCCATGGTTCGGACATCCTAGTGAATGAAAATGCTGCTCAGACAGCAGGAACCTCCTATACCACACTTCCTGCAATGAGCAACCTCTGCTCACTCAGTTTAGCCACCAGCAATGCTTGCCTCATATTTTCATGTGGAAATTCATCCCAGATGTCCAGGCGCAGACCCATTTCCTGTGCACTGCTCTTAGAGCACTAAATAGAGAATCCTCTTGGTGCCGCCAGGGCTTTAGGAAATTTACACTTCCTATCCCATCTATTGGCTCTGCTTTATCACTTCATAATGTGTGTCATCACAGTTGCAAATTCCAGTTAATGACAGGGGGGGGGGGGGGGGGGGGGGGGGGGGGGGGGGGGGGGGGGGGGGGGGGGGGGGGGGGGGGGGGGGGGGGGGGGGGGGGGGGGGGGGGGGGGGGGGGGGATGGAGATTAGCAGTAGATTATATTAATACTAGTTAGAAATTATCAAATAGCAAAAGCAAATGAGGGCATTCTCTATGGTCTTTTCTATTTGCAGCAGTTGGCAGCCTGTCTAAAGTCAATCTATTATTTTTTTTTTTTTTTTTTTTTTTTTTTATTAAGAGTGACATTAAATAACGGAAGTTGGGGGTCATTATTGGCCAAATAACTTCGGTTACCGAATATTTGGTCAATCCCTAATGATTATTATTAAGAAGGGAAATAAGTTATTCAGATAGAATCTAAATTAAAGTTTTAGTAAATAAAAGCTATTGGATCTTAATCTTAATTTATTTATTAACGATCAAGTATGAAACCTTTATTAACTTCAGCTTGTTCTTTTTCCATGTTAAACCCAGGCATGTAAATCTGTCTACTTAATAGATTATGCAGTCGATGTATAAAAAAAAAAAAAAAAACACACCCACTAAAGCAGCCTCTGACATACTAATGTATGCAGTGATAATCAAGCAAACCTGGGGATGCTGAACGATTTCTATAAAATCGAAAGGCTTTAAAAAAAAAATATGTTCCAAGAAAGCAAGCTTTAAATTACAAACACAAATATTATTTGGTAACGTTGCTAGAGAAAGAAATGGAGTGATGGTGGCTCTATAACTACACCCCCAAAGGGAATTCTCAGCACTTGCAAACACACCTGCTCTGCAGCTTCTCTGCTCATTGCCAGTGCCAGTTGCAGCTGTAACGCCTCTTCCCCACTTGTCTGCGGTCGAGCCTGCTCCAATTCTGATGACGCATTGGGAGATGTGGCTGAAGGGAAAAAAACAGACATTCATAAACATCAGTCAGGTTTGTCTTTTGAAAGCCATGTCATCTGTGATGAAATGGCAACATGTATGCAAGACAACCAAAAGCTATAATTAGTAATTATTTCTAACTGCTGATTCACTGTGAAACTACTTGAGAAGGTCTTAAAAAAATCTTATCAAGATGCTTAGAATATGTGGTGGATTTACTACTAAAAATTGCCAGTAAATGTTCATGGTACAAGTTCATGGTATAAAGGTTTAAAAATTGTTCCTGAAATTACAAAATTATTGTTTTAAAATCAGGACCTAAAAATAAAACTGAACACTATAGACTTTTAACATCTAATCTTTTTTGTTGAATGATTAAAGTGACTAAATACTTTAAAATTCATAACACTTTTGCACAATGTTGATGGTGGTGCGGTTATTTCAGTAAGTAGTTTTTAAAAAGTAGTGCCTTTTCCGGTTTGTCTTCCACACTCCATTTTGCTGAACAAGCAGTTGTTTAAAAGGTCTTTTTTTTATTAAACACATACTAGATATGTAAAAAAGACAGCACTTAATTATTCATAAAATCATATTTGTCAAGAACATAAATCATATTTGATTAAAATCAGATTATTAATCTATATTGGGTTTGCTGACAGCAAGATTTTGGTAAAAAATAAATAAAAAAAGTTTCCACTTCCACATTTTCTCATTAGATTCTAAGAAGCGCTCATTGCACTGCTGCTGCTTTGTGGCTACTTTCATATTATATTAAAATTATTAATACACCACTTGTGCTCACTTGAGTATGTGTTCACTTGATACAAGTGACATTGCTTTGAAATTTCTGTCCACATATTAATTTATGTTGTGGATATAAATGTCAAAGCTTCAAGGCTACATTCAATTTAAAACACTTTTATAAACAAAATTTCAAAACAAAACTAACATGAATCCACACATGCATTTTAGCCTTTTATCCCACAAGCTTAAAGATCGCATATTACATCACCATTACCATAGAGTGCGCCTGACTGTTAAGCAGGAAACAGTTGTTTGCATATGGTTGTATTATTTAAAATAACAACTATCAATGAACACATTAAAGAAGGAACTGTTAAAGGAGGTAATGTGACATTCTGGGAAATCTGCTTTTACACCCCACCCACACTAAAAACATCAGAACTAAAATGCACAACAGTATTTTCTACATTTTCAGTTCTGATACGTCAGCAAATGGATTTCAAAGAAAATTTCAGAAAACGGGATTAAAAAAAAAATCTTAACTATAGACATTTCAGTACAGTTCATTTACATTTATATGCAAGAGTTTACGAAATAATTCAAAATCAATTATAGATCTAACACTTCGATCTATAACTAAGTGTTGTTTTATAATTGTATTCCAAACATTATGTATTATTCTCAAAACAGAATTTATACGACTCCTTCTCATTTAAAGGAGATTGATATAATCCACAATTCATATCACATAGCAACAAATGCTGCTTTCTTTAAATAAATTGTTCGAATTAAGCATGTTTTATCCTTTCCCCCTTATGAATTTTCAATATAACCATCACAATATTTAAAGCTTAAAATATTTTCTAGCTGGTGCCACAGAATGCAACAAAACTGATTAATGATAAATGTCAGAGCCAAATGAAAGTATGTTAGCAGCTCTGATGTTTTTGCCTCTGATTACAGCGGTACAGTTGAAATTATTTATAGCACAATTTTAGGTCTATGCAGAGTGGAGGAAAATATTTGTGGTATGGTTCCAACCTCTAAAAGCTTGCTCATTATTCTGAGCAGTCTGACAGTAAAGGAGCAGTGATCGATAGGATGTGAGCCAGCAATCCATAAAGAGCGTCAGTACTCCTAATCTATTTCTTCCCTAAAAGACCAAGCCACTGTTGTGCACTGAGACAGCTGGGCACAGTTTCCTGATTTCAAGTCCACAGAGAATTGGGGATTGATGGGAAACACCAAGCAAAGGCCTATTTGTGTGGGAGCAGGAGCAGAGGTAAGGTTAACGAGGGAACGTGGGTGTGGAGTAGTCAAACAACCCAATAACATCACAAGTGACCAAGGCCTGACAAAGAAAAGTAGCAATATGACTCACTTTAAATGCAGTCCAATGGCAACCAATCACAAGCAATAGATGAACGCTGTTAAATAATCTAGTCAAAACTACCCTACAAAATAGTTGTGCTAGCAGATCAGTTGTAATGAAGAGAAAATGTAACAACCAACATTACACTGATTTACAAAGGACTTGCCAAAACTAGAAAAATCTAAATAAATGACTCCTAGGCAGTCACTTTAATACTAGTGCCAGTATTAAGGAATAGTGTAGACTGTTGTTTTCCTGCACAGGTTTTGATTAATCGATAGATAATAATAAGTTAATTGACAGCTTTAATTCATATCAAGTCATGTCATGCACATTTTATCAAATGAATGGATAGAACTGCTAAAGAATGGCAATCCTGTCACAAAGCTTTGCATAGGGGAAATCATCCTGGGTAAAGACTGGAGGTGTGGGTTTTTTTTCTCATTTTTGTTCCAGGACCTATCTGGGGTGAAACTACCCACTGATATGCATCTCAGAGAATTATTTATCTTCACGGTGCAATTCTGTTTGCATTTGTTCCACCAATAGTAATATTTCACTGGGTGACCTGGGCTAGTTGATCACATACTTTAATTGCTGCGGTAGGTTACTTTTTTGGAATACCCATTCATCACCTTAACCTTATTTTCTTGAACATCACATTTCCTCAATTTCTGATGTCTCTTTGGCCTTAGTATTTATATTGCTTATGAGCATTGAAAACATCTAACTTATAAACACAGACCCTCAAAAAAATAATTGTAGTTTTTGTCAAGTCACAGAATAACTACTTGATCTACTAACACAAGATGCTTATGTTCTTAGGAAGACAAACATTAGACAGGTATCACAGTTCTACAGAGCTTTGTATCAAAGCTCAATTTTAAAATCAACATATGTCCTAAAATAGTTACATAGCTGTAACAGGGTCAATTTACACAGATTACATTACATAGTGGTTTTAAAACTACAAAATCAAGGTGTTCGTGTCTGTGATGGTAACAATTGGACTAACTGCTATAGACAAAAAAAAGACACACAAGGGGGAAAGAAAGCTATTTAAAAACCTACCAATAGATCAACAAACCTCAGCAACAAAATTCATTTTTAGTTAGCTTTGATGTGTATGAAGGGGACTTCCAATCATGAGAACAACATGCACACGCGTTGGTATAGAATCATGAGTAGATCTAACATGAAAAAAAAGACATTGGCAGTGATTCATACTGAAATATGTGAAAAATCTGAATAAATGGAAACAGTGCAGTAAAAAAAATACATGTATTCTGATAATTTATGAAGAGCTTCTGTCTGAAAGATAAACATTATCTGTGGGAAATATTAGGTCAGAAAATTCCAGCAGATGTTCCATCCAAGGTATAAAACAGTCAATAATATATATCATTATTGAACTTGAGTTGATATCTAAACAAAGTTCTGTTTGTTTGTTCATTCTCCAGTAAAATGCAATTGGCACAGAAGTACAAAATGATTTACTACGGTGAAGTCTCAGAACAAATTATCCTTATTGGTACCATTCTATGCAACTCGCTGGACATGATCTACCTGGTGCTACACCGTCACACCGCCTGCCACACCCTTGCTGCCACAATATGCATTTCTTGTAACCACTGATCAGTATGGCACAAATTTTGCCCATCCCACGGTACCTTGCAATTTTTGTGGAGCATAAACCGCTCACTTCAGGTTTTCCAGCAACACATCTTTTTTAATAAATGTGATGGCTTTCAAATGGTCTTACTTCATTTTGCTTTGACTATTCTTTATTAGTAAAATTTGTGTGTTTATGGTCATTGACTTACTGCATGACCCATTTTCTCTTGGTATTCGGTTCTGAGACTTTTCTACAGAAGTGGTTTTAGTATTATTTAAAAGTCACAGTTTTGGTCTAGGTGCAGCATCAGAGCCAAGCCAGGATATTATTAATGTAATTGTGCAGTGTTTTTTATTCTCTAAACATAACTATTTAAATTTAAGGCAACATGTTTCATTTTATATCTACATTACTTTTCAACAGTCTTTGGGCTTGTTCATCTGCTCATTGGAAAACAGTGGATGGGCTGTCAAGTTGTTCTTAGAAAGAAGTGACTTTCTCCATGTGATCATGTTATGTATTTATAGTTTGCTGTTTAGTTTTTTTTAAAGCTCTCAACAAGTCATTTAGTTGCTAAAATAATACTCTAACCTCCACTGTGATATCAAACCCTTCTTTACATTTTGCACTTGCAGTGATCCCTGATGTGTAGCCTTCTACCTTGCTATTGGAAAGGACAGTGGATATGGATTACATTTTTACTTGCAAAAAACACCCACCCAATTTCACCTTCAAAATACACCCTTACATAGAGATGCCACTCACAAATATGTAATACTGATTCACTTTGTTAGTAACAAATGGAAATCATTTTGCATTATTTCCTTTATTTGGTTATTTCCATCTGCTTAATATCCATGTTAAAACCTGACAAATGATTGTATGATTTTAGGTCATATTTATACATAAACAGAATATTCTAATAAACATTCCATGACCCACCAGTACAACAAGCAAACAAACATGAAATTCAGCAAAATCTCAAATTACAGGCTACACTTTCATATAATCTTTGAGCAAAAAAAAATGCCAATGAAACTAAAGTGTTAATGTTTAAATGACAAAGTGCAGAAATCCATTCACAACTTCTGGCAGGACAATTCCCGGAAACTTCCACAGGAATGTACAACATTCTCGCTGTTAACAGCCCAGATTTCTTGCAGGGGTCCACATGACTCAGCTGCTCGTACTTCCGCTAAATATTCCATTTCATCATAAACACCAACAGCAATCCATTCGGTTTCCCCAACTATAAACTATCAAATACAAGTTCGCAGCTTGCTTGGGCTCTTTAACAATATAAACACAAAGAGAGAAAAAAGCAAATACTGGGCAAAAGGAGAAGCAGTTCTTTAAACACAGTATGCTCCAGTAGCTTAAAATCTAGGATCAGGTATTTATTTGCTTGGATCGCCCAGCCCTCAACTAGACTGCTCTAAATCTAATGTTCTGGGTCAAACTATCAAATTCTTTAGTCATGTGTGGGAGGGGGAGGGAAAATGGAGACATCCTTCTTCCTTCATTCAGTACAGGATCTTAAAGCAGAGCAATGGGCAATAGGAAAAATGTCTTCTTACAAGAAACATGAGAAGAAAATACTCACTAGGTGTACTGAGAGATGCTAGTCTACTCATATTAGTACTGCTTAGAACTTAAAACACATAGAAGGTAGTATGAAAATCTTATTTTTTTTGTCTAAATTATATTGTATGCACAGTTTTAAACAATAGCAGGGAAAATTAAGCAGAAAATATCTTTACTATTCCCTAAATCCCAAAATGCAAAAAGAAACAATTTAACAAATGTTAAACCTTGTGGCTGTTTAAATAATTATATATTGAGTACATTATTCTGTACAAATGAAACTTACATCCATGATATGATGCTGGAGAACCCTCTGATCTGCCATATTCCTCTGAGTAGCTGGTGGACAGGTTCGGCTGGCTAGAACCACGACCAAAGCTAATCTGATGGTTGCTGCCGACACTGGTTGGAACCTGAGCCATGCGCTCCTTGGTTTTCAGGGCCTGTGACCGCTCACCCTTTAGTCGATCGTCATCTTTCAGCAGGACTACAAGCTGTTTTGATTTCTCTCTCACATTTATGCCCTGGTCTTTGCCATCACGATCAATATACTGGAAGTCTTTGAGGGTTTGGATCGCAAAGATGTTCTCTTTGCACTGCAGGGCTACACGCTCTGAGCCCGTCTTGATCAGGTAGTCCAGCAACGTCAGGGCTTTGTACACATGCCGCCAGTTCTTGCCATGATCATTTAGCCTCTTCCAGATCATGCTCATAATCTCAGAGAAGGCCACCACATTATAGGTAAGGTCAGAGATCTCTGACATAAGTGAGCTCGAGGGGCCCCAAGGATCGTTGGAGGTGGCCTCTCTGACCTTCTTTTCTGCATCTGAATAGTTATTCACCACATTTTTCATCTGCCTCCTGATAGTTGAGCTAGGCATGGTGTGGGATATCTGCTAAAAAATGTGAATTATTCCAAAAAAGTTATTATAAAAAAAATATTGCTAAAAACAAGATCTCTTCGTCTGGCTGTTAAAGAATCTTAGTCCAAATTCATATAAGGTTGTAAGAACTCCAAATGAAAGTTCCTTGCTTAAACTGCTTCTGTTACTTGGTGCCTGTTAAAACCATTTCCACACAATTTAGGGGGTCAGTATGGCGAATTCCTCCATTACCTGTAAAACAAAACCAAACAGTTCAGTAAAGACTCCAAGTCAAACATGTGTGCGAAAAGTCATTTTGATGTTAGTACACAATATTGTGATTATTAAGTTCTTAAGTTGTGCACAATGAAAAATAATCACACAGCAAAAGCTATTGAGCGTGATACCTCACCGATTTCTGTTAAATAAATCCTCCAGTTAAAAAATGTGTGTGAAATTTAAAAGCTTTGCACTTTCCAAATATGATGTAGACGTTCCTATGAAGTTGAAAAACTAACACAAGTTTCCTATATACGTCACTGAACATAAAACGTGCATTGCTTAATCTGATTTCTGTTAGCAACATCTAACAGCAATACAATATTTCGTCAGCATGTAGGGGAAATGTTTCATTTCCAAAAAGCTATTGCATCATACTGGGCTCCTGTTTCTGACAACTTTCTGTATGACCGATGAAAAGCAGTTACTGTCAAATGAGAAGTTGTGCTTTTCAACAATACTTAAACTAACCATTAAAAAAAGAACATAAATTGTCATAACTAGCATTAATTAATGTTCATTAAGAAAACTAGTATGTATTTTTTCAGTCTCAGACTCAATGGAAAGTATTAAGGAATATTTATATGCCAAGGCATATAGGCTAAGGCAAAGAAAAATGAATAACCAACAAAATGGATTATAGACTAAATTTTGTATTTTACTAAAAGTAAAAAAAAAACATTATGTGGCTATGCTCTACAAGTGCGTGCACACAAATATATACAGGTTCAAATGAAACATCTGCTCTTTAACCATTCATTCGGGCTCAGCACATGTGAAGAAGAGAAGGACGACTATATTAGAGGAGAAACAAAGCTGCAGCAGCCCTTACTCTGACCGGGGGCCCAGGAAGCCAACACACAGGCAGAGTCTGTGTGAGGGTGTAGGATGCACAGTGGCCTCTTCCATACTAAAGAACAGCTCAAAGTCTAAACCCTGCCAATAGCGGGGCTAGTTTTGAAAAATGGCCAAGTACCAGGAGGAATGAATACAAAGTGGATTTTTAAAACCACACTGGGCATCAAGCAAAACGAGGAGGCACATCAGTTAAATCAAATTCAAATTAACCTTATAGATTAGAAACATCCTTTTTTTGGAAATGTCACTATTCCATTACAGAATGACAAATGTGTACCTTCACAGATTAACTTTCTTTACCTAAAAACAAATAACTTATCCCCCCAAAATTAAGTTACATGTCAGTTCATTGTAAATCTACTGCTGGGCACTTTTTCTTCTTTTAAACACAATCCACATTAACATTTGGAATCTATAATTTTCCAAATCTCCAGAGACTTTACACTTTTAAGGAACAACCATTGTTTTTGGTTTCATTTGCAAGATTTACATACATTTTATTCTAGTTATTTAAATCTTTTGCACAAAAGTCACAAGAATACTTATGTGTGATATCACTGTAATTTCACAATTACTGGTACAATTACACTCATGTATTTATTTCCATGGGGCTCATATGACATATCTAACAGCCTACATCAGGGGTGCTCAATACATCGAAAGGGGTGTCAGGTCGATTGCGTTGGAGGTTTGGAAAAAAAAAAAACGTTCATCATGTATCAGCACTTTTTTTTTTATAGCACAGTATCTGAAGCGCTATACACATACACACACACACATCCACACACAATGTGATTCATTCTAAATCGCGATCTCTTGCAGGCGAGCGATCAGTCTACCCCCCCCCCCCCGTCTCTCTCGCTGTTCCCAAAACCGGCACTTGGCCACGCCTCCAAGTCTAAATCGAGAGGGAGGATGAATATTTTTTTGTCAAACTCAAAATGCATTTGCTTTTATTAATGTTCATGTTGCACAGTGGCTTAGTGGTTTAGCATGTTCCTCTCAGCGTTAGGGATTCCCGGTTCGAATCCCAATCTGCGTGGAGTTTTCATGTTCCATGTGTGTCCCGTGGGTTTCCTCCGGGTTCTCCGGTTTCTTCCCACAGTCCAAAAACAAGGATCGAAGTCAATTGAATTCTCCAAATCGCACCATATAGATTTTGTTTGTGTGTGTGAGTGTGCCCAGTGATAGATTGGCGCCCTGTCCTGGATGTATCTACGAGCGCCCGAAGTGTTCTCCCTTGGATGGGCATGGGGGGGACCAACAATACTAACATGATGTGTGTAAACAGGTTTCAATATGAAAGCCTAAAAAATAGAGATTGACCCCGGAAGATCTCAATGACCTGTCCAATGGAAAAGTAGATCTCGGGCCAGAAAAGTGTGGGCACCCCTGGCCTACATAATTCCTCCCACTGAATGGTAACTATTACGTATTATTTTCTTTTTTAGTTTCAATGCTGTCTTTACTTATGACTGTTGTATTCGGCATGCTATGTCCTCAAATTCCTGTTTATAATCTAATGTCACTTGACCCTACAGTGGTCATGAGCAAATTTAGAGTACCTATTCCTGTATGTTAGTACAGAGTGAGGACTACTTACAGAGCTTATTACACAGACAAATGGTTAATATGCAACAAAATCATTAGAGAAATTTATGTCTAAGTAAATTAAGATTACATTACTTGCATAAATACTGCATTTAATCATAGAAACCATATAACATTTGTGAAACACGTTGATGGTTGGCTCCAATTTGCAGCACCCTTATTCACTTGGTTGCAATAATGTGTCAGCAAAATGCTGAAAGCAAAGTTTCACATGCTTTTACTACTCACAGATATGTAATACTGAATTGCTATCCTCTCTATAAATTATCCAATAATTTACTTGAAACATTAGTTTAGTCAGATTATATTTTTATCTGTTAGTGCTAACAGTATGACTGTTTTCCCTAATAAGATGAATTCAAGATAAACTGAAAATTTTTAAAAGGTGGGCGGCAAGGTGGCCTAGTGGTTAGCACGTTCTCCTCTCAGAGCAAGTGATTCACGATTCGAATCCCACTGTGGTTGGAGTTTCCATGTTCTCCCCATGTCCGCGTGGGTTTCCTCCGGGTTCTCCAAAAAATTACAGTTAAAAATAATGTTTATAGGAATAAATGTTTAATTCAAAGTCATTTTTAAAATCAACTCATCTTTTTTACTTTTGTTGATTATGATTATTACTCTATGACATTTTTGCATTTTATTTTACAGTTGATGTGACCGCTGATTGTTTTACATGAACTGCCTTAATAGACAATTCTTCACACCTTGTCTGGCCTCCATGCCTTGTCTGCAGAGATCAGTGCCTTGTTATCTGTGACATGCATTTTTCCTGTACTTCAGACCATATGATCTGCAGCAAGGCCTCCAATAAGCGAACAATGTGCTGTAACTCCCTGACATTCTACGCTTTGAGCAATGTGACATTTACACGGCTGCTTGCAGTGGCCAGTCTTAAAAAAAAACTATTTCAAGAGTACTTTGCATAGTTAACATTTTAGCCTTTTAGATTTGCATCTCTTTTAAAGGGAAATTTTCAATTGAAAGAAACTGAAGTTAAACTTTGAATGTAAGCAAGTTTCACATCATGGTGCCAGATACTTTTCTTAAGTTTTTTTTTTTTTTAAGCATTAACAATTTGCATGTAAATCCACTACTATCCTTAAGCAAAACTGCTAAATTATACGATTGTATGCAGTCTTTGAGAATAATTACTTCATTTCAAAAGGGTGATAACAAAATGTCTTGATATGGTTTTAACTTGGCAACTGTAAAATATGTGACAAGTGGCAACACGTCCGGCAAGCCTATGTGGTTGAACAACATGAATAGTGACTTAAAATGTATGTACTAAATGAAAAAATCCGAAAAGTGACGAATGTGTGAAATGTCTAGCACACACGGTCAGCAGATAAACTAAGGGAACAGAAAACTTATGTATAGCATATGCCTAAATTATAATAATGTTAGTGGGGGATGTGTCACTCTAAACAAAAAAGACAGAATGCTTCCTGATCTGACAGGCAGCAGATTAGGTAAGATAGCATATAAGAGTGAGTGTGAGAGTGCAAACTGGGTGTGTGTGCATATTTTAGTGTATGCTGATATTCCTGATTGTTCTGTCAAGTCAGTATACTTTGGTTTACCTAGCAGGTTTAACGGTATATATTAACACCAGTACATCTAAACTTTATTAATAAGTGGCACAAAAACACTACTTGGAATGGCTTGTGCCAGGCTCCTGCAAAGCCTGAATGTACCACTAAATGTGACAAAAAAAAATTAGAATGGTAGACCAATATTAAATATTTAGGAATGATTGTAAAAGACATTCTGTGCACAAATATAAGTACAAGACAAATGAAAAACAAGCCCTTATTTATATGAAACTGATCATTTGAAATACGTTTAGGTAATAGTAACTGGTGTAAAATGTCACAGTCTAACTTTCAGTTATTTGGCATTCACTCAAGAGTAAAGTTTCAGTGTAAAAGTGTAGTTCATCTATCCCACCAAATAGGTCACTACTTCTGTTACAGCAAGTAAAAGTTTGGTCAATGCAACATGTAACAAAATGTAAATGAGGATAACAGGCGCAACAGTGGTGAAGTAATTAGCGCTCTCATCTTACAATAAAAAGGGCCCCGATTCCTGGACTGCATGCCTTCCTTGTGCATGCATGTTTTTTTCACTCACAATCTAAAACTGCTTTATAGGTAAATCACATACTAAATTGCTATAACTGTATTGTTTCAAATACTCCAGTTGGGAAAAAAAGTCAATGCGCTAGCCAGGTGATAAACGCTTTGTTAAATTAATCAGTATATGACTATCAAAATATTAAGTAGTGTGATCTATTGTATCCTAACCACTTTTATATTACTTCAGAACAGCCCCAGAATAAATATACTATTATTGTTAATTAATTGATTCACCATTAATGTTCTACCCAACACTCCCACATTTCAGATAACACAAATTGTTACTTCAAGATTACATTATGACAAATTCTAATCATTATTATTCGATCAAACCTTAGTTGCCATTATGACAGCCTATAATGGAATGAGCCAACTACTTCTAGAAATAAAATGTGCTCATGCTATCTGTTTATGTGAATTTAAGACATTTTATAAGTGTACCATCCACAAAACTTCTTTCTTCATATTCTTTACAGATGACAGGGTGTTTGTCCTTTAGTTTCTAAAACTAAAATGGGTTCACCCCATGGCAGTGTATGTGTAGGATAATCTGTTACCATTTGCGGTCCTTAATAATCTTACAGATGGTTAAGCAGGTTGTATTGGATACGCACAAAATAGGTCTTTGCGATCTATAATTAATATAGCAGGTAATTTTAAGGACAGACCAGGTGTAAAGATGATCTTGGAGACCATGTCGACTTAAAAGACAACGTAATAAGAGGGAAAACGTTTTGTTTTGCATGTGTCTCACCTGATGCGCCCTACTGACCCCAAAGTTCGTTTGAACACAAAGCCAGGAGTGCATTAGTGTCAGTGTAACTCACTGCCGGTCTATAAGACCACCCAGGACGTGACCGAGCCTCTCTGACCACCTGCAACTATCCACAAGCACTCACGAGACTGTATAACCGTTACCGAGAGGGTTTTTAAAAGACTTTCTGACGGGTTAGAGATAATAAAAATAACAACAACGAGTATCGGTATGTTAAGCAAAGTCATAGCCGGTACACTAAAATATTTAACTCTGCCTAGAACAGTCGGTTAGCGTTAGCAAGCTAACAATAAATGCCAAGCCGCAACAGCAGAGCCAACTACCGATTTCACTTTTCCATGACATATTTTGGACACATCAAGGGTAAAAAGCAAAAAGCAAAGATGACACATTTTAATGTACAACTCACAGTGTTATAAAATCAGTCTTTAGCGCATTGAGGTGCGGCTAGCCTTAGCATGCTATCGGTTAGCACACACACACTGTTATAGAAACTGCAACTTTGGCACAACTAAGTGAGATAATACTAACGTTAGATTACAACTCGAGTTACAACCTAAAGTACACAAAACATTATTACAACGTAATAACCTGCAGAGAACCAAGAGTAGACGCGTAGCGTTGGTAAGCGCTGGTCTGTGGCTGGAGGAAACGTAAGAAGGACGAAATGTTCATTGTTTCTTAAACGAACTGTTGCCTTCTCGAGTTTTTATGAGAGAGAAAAAGGGCTCATTTCTTTGTAAGGTGTAGAACCAAACAGAAAATATAGAGACGTTAAATCGCCTGTCTCGTGCCGCTGTATAAAGCTAATTCTTTGCTGGTTAGCCAAAAGCTGTTGCTTAATAACCAGAGATCAGAATGTAACTCGATTTGAACTGCGTTTACTAAACCGGCCACGTTCTAAAGCTGTTTTTGTTCCTCACATGGGTCGTCCTCATATTGGCAGAGTGTTAGCTCTTGTTTAGTTTGGTGGAAATTTAACCAAACCAGAAGTTACAAAGCTTTCCAACACAATGAAGCAATTAAAAGCAACAAAACATCAACTTACCGATTCTTCCGAGGTGTTGATTCAATATCGTAAGCTCTCCCGGGAATAGGACCCGGCATGAACACCGGGTGTGTTTACAGGTTGAAGCCGGGATAAAGTGCGGTTTGGTGAAGTTTGCAGGCGTAAGCGTGAGTTTCCACACTGCGCAGTTTTAAAGTGAGGAGCAGGCTGTGTATACAGGCTCAGAGGAACGCTCACTGTACGAGACGTGTGTGTGTGACACCCACACCATCCAACATGGCGGACCAGCTGATGGATCAACTTCCAGGGAATGCTCTGCAAAGGGTGTGACCAACCCCGACTTGGTTATTCAATCTTTACGGGAAAGCGCGTTTTCCTTTTTGTTCATTTGGACCACAATCACAGTCGACTGATATTCGTATGTAAACCAACTTTAATACAGAACTTGCTGCTTTCTGTGAACTTCATACAAACCAACTTTCATAAGCTGCGCGATTGCGCGCGCTGCGCTCCCACCCAAAGCGCGTTCTGATGGCGGCAGCTGCTGCCATCTAGCGAGATAAACTACATACTGCAAATTAAATAGATGCATTGAATGTAAACTTATTCTCAATTTGCTTAAAGTTTTTTTTAATCATGAAATTTTTAGACCGAACGTTCTTTCTATACCAGAAGATATACTTTTTATTAAATAGTTTATTTAGAAGGGCACGGTGGCTTAGTGGTTAGCACGTTCGCCTCTCAGCGCTAGGGATCTGGGTGGAGTTTCCATGTCCTCCCCGTGTCTGCGTGGGTTTCCTCCGGGTTTTCTGGTTTCCTCCCACAGTCTAAAAATATGGATCAAGTCAATTAAGTTCTCCAAATTGCCCCAGATAGAGTGTGTTTGTGTGAGTTAGTGTGTGCCCAGCGATAGGTTGGCGCCCTGTCCTGGGTGTATCTGCCCGGCGCCCGAGACGCTCTCCTCTGGATGGGCATGGGGAACCCCACCGCGACCCTAATACAGGATAAAGCGGAATATAATGAACGAATGAGTTTATTTAGATTTTTTAATAACAGTTTTTAGTTTATGTCAGCATCTACATCAGGGGTGTCCAACACAGCGATTGCGATCGACCGGTTGATCGCACAGGAGTGTCAGGTAGATCGCGATGGAGGTTAAAAAAAAGCGCTTATCACGTATCAGCGCTTTTTTCTAGCACAGTATCGGAAGCACTTATACACACACGCGCACACATTTTAACACAGTGTTGGTCATTCTGAATCTGAATCTCTATCGCTGTGCAAGCGAGCAGTCTGCCCCCCCCTGTCCCCGTCTCTTTCGCTGTTCCCAAAACCGGCCCGTCTGACAGTCTAGTTGATGTCTTTAGGTTTATCGCTACCACCACAACTAAAATTATAAAGTTGTTGGGAATGTTCCATTATACTCCGTGGACTGTAGAGAATTTAAAAGATGTAGAAAATAGTTTGTTTTGACATATTTTGGGTGGTTTTCACTTACCTTTTTTTCTCCCACAACATTATTCCTTTATACTACAGCTTTATTAAATGATGAGCAATTGATTGATTAGTATAAATTGGTGCATGTTTTAAAAAGCACTCAAACTAATTAAATAAATTTGAAACTGCTAAATGATAAGTAAAAGCTTTACAATGTGACAAAAGTAAGTGTAAAAAAGTACAAAAGTATTATTAGCAAAAGGCATGCCCACATTGAATAAGAGTAAGACTGTAAAATGCTTTTAAGACATAGACGTGTTTCATACGTTTATAATGCAGCCTTGTTTTTAGCCTTATACAAATGCATGTTATAGCTTTTTAAAGGGGAGGGACCTTTTAACCCAAATAATTTAAAAGAACTGCTTTATCAGGAAAATTCAGAAAATATATATTAGAAATGCTTTTAATATTCATTTATTCATTCATTATCTTCCGCTTCATCCTATATTAGGGTCGCGGGCGGTTCCCCATGCCCATCCATGAGAGAACGTTTCGGGCGCTGGGCATATACACCCAGGACAGGGTGCCAATCTATCGCTGGGCACAAACTCACACATACACACACTATATGGGGCAATTTAGAGAACTCAATTGACTTGATCCATGTTTTTGGACTGTGGGAGGAAACCCGCAGGAAACCCACGCTGACATGGGGAGAACATGGAAACTCCACCCAGATTCGAACCGGGAATCCCTAGTGCTAAGAGGCGAACGTGCTAACCACTAAGCCACTAATATAAAAGATAAAATAATTAGTTGGACTACAAAGAGCAGACGAATGGAGTAAAGTTAACAATTAACAGTTAACTTCTGATATTTAGGATCTTGATCATACATTATACTTGGATTAGATTACACTTAGGAGGTTGAACTGTAGTATTTGTTGAGTATGTTTACATATTTGCTTTCCACAATTCTAATTTGACAGACCAAGTATTAACTGTACATTAATAATGAGCATAAAGGCAAAATGTCATTTAAAATATAATTATGTTATTTATTTGGTTATAAGCATGACTGAAACCAACTCCAGTGCTTTATTTTTAGTTTTCTTTGATATTGTTAATGGCGGCAAGGAGGCTTAGTGGTTAGCATGTTCGCCTCTCAGCACTAGGGATTCCCGGTTCGATTCCCCATCTGGGTGGAGTTTCCATGTTCTCCCCGTGTCTGCGTGGTTTTCCTCCAGGTTCTCCGGTTTTCTCCCACAGTCCAAAAACATGGATCAAGTCAATTGAGTTCTCCAAATTGCCCCATATAGAGTGCGTATGTGTGCGTGAGTGTGTGCCCAGCGATAGATTGGCGCCCTGTCCTGGGTGTATCTGCCCAGCGCCTAAAACGTTCTCCCCTGGATGGGCATGGGGAACCCCCCCCCCCCCGCAACCCTAATATAGAATAAAGCGGAAGATAATGAATGAATGAATGTGTTTTTATTGTTATCCATTAATATGTGATTTTTTTTTCTAATTATTATCAAGCCTTAATATTCTAAATAAAGTACAACAATAATTACAGTTTGGGATAATAGTAAAATACTTTTCTTTAGACAATACGTACAAAAATTACTAGTCAGTTGTGCTCCACTAATTATAAGGGGCAGGTCTAAGCCAAGAATGCCAGGGCCAATACATTTTTATCCCAGTCAAGCCCTGGCACCAGTCCATTGCTGGGCACACACGATGGTCTATAAAGGGACAATTTAGAGCAACCAATTCACCTTGAATCCATGTTTTTGAACTGAGGAAGGAAACTGGAGTAAACCCACATGAACACGGGAAGAACAGTGAACCTCCACCCAGATCAGAATTTGTTCCTGGATCCCCAGCACTGAGACGCAGACATGCTAACTTCTATGTCACAGTACATTAAAGTTATTTGTTTGTTTCAATAAAATTTTAATGCTTATGTACATATCCTACAACTATTCAGTATTATTGTTTAGATACACTGCTGGTGAAGGAAAAAATCAATTATTAAAAAAAAATTAAATAAATTGTATAAACAACACATAATCACAGAAAATTCAGAAAAATAAAGAAGGTAAAATTACTTCATAATTAACAGCGTTTTTTTATTATAGTTTTAGGTTTTGAACACCTAGACATGTGTTATTTTAAGTTTTACATAAAAGTAGAAAAGGTTTATAATCACATGTGTGCATAAAATAATTTCCTTAACATTCATTCATTCATTCATGATCTTCCGCTTTATCCTCTATTAGGGTCGCGGTGGGGTTCCCCATACCCATCCAGGGGGGAGAACGTCTCGGGCGCTGAGCAGATACCCCTAGGACAGGGTGCCAGGACAGGGCGCCAATCCATCGCCAATCCATCGCTGGGCACACACTCACTCACACAGACACGCACGCAAACACACTCTATATGGGGCAATTTTAAGAATTCAGTTGACTTGATCCATGTTTTTAGACTGTGGGAGGAAACCGGAGAACCCGGAGGAAACCCACGCAGACACGGGGAGAACATGGAAACTCCACCCAGATGGGGATTCGAACCGGGAATTCCTAGCGCTGAGAGGCGAACGTGCTAACCACTAAGAAACCGTGCCGCCCATATTTCCTTAACAAGAATTTTTTATTTTGTTTTATTTTGTGACAGACGTTGACCACTAGAGGACTACAGTGCTCTACATTTGTATTTTAAATTTGGACACATACGAAAGCAAACTACGCTACAACAGTAGTTGTAGACGTCACATTCAATAATAAGGGGGGGGGGGGGGGGGGGGGGGGGGGGGGGGGGGGGGGGGGGGGGGGGGGGGGGGGGGGGGGGGGGGGGGGGGGGGGGGGGGGGGGGGGGGGGGGGGGGGGGGGGGCAGAGTGAAGTGGGGAATATTATAGGGTCATTTGAAATAGATAATGTCTCTGTACATCTCATGCCAGTACTTTTTTACCACCTGCAGTAATTCACATAGTGAGCCTGATGTAAATTTTGTAGATCATGTAGGCCTTTTTTGGTCTCTATTGAGTTTTATTTTGTGAACAGTGGACAGGAATTGTATTTGTTTTATTGTAAAGCATTGAACTTATAGAAAAACTTTGTTTTTCAAATCCATCTTTTTATTACCAAAATAAAAATCTTAATCTAAAAAGGTAAATAAGTAGATTAGATATGGTTCTATAAGGTGAAATGTTTGTGTATGGCTCAAACAGCATAAACCTGTGTGTGGTATTATAACTCGGGAAGCCATTTAGTGTACAAGCTTGGCGTGTTTTTACATTGAAATAGATAATGTCTCTGTACATCTCATGCCAAGACTTTTTACAACCTGCAGTAATTCATATAGTGAGCTTGATGTAAATTTTGTAGGTCATGTAGGCCTTTTTTTTTGTCTCTATTGAGTTTTATTTTGTGAACAGTGGACAGGAATTGTATTTGTTTTTTGAACTTGTAGTTCAAACATTTCAAACATTTCATTCCTTTTTTAATGTTTAAAATTAGTTTAGTTAGGTTAGATTTGGACATGATATTTAAACAGTGTTTTTTCTTTTTTATATAAAAAATGCATTCTAGAAAGTTTTTTTCAAAATATATTTTACTCAATTTAGGTAGAAACCTAGACAATCAGGTATCAACTGTATAAGCTCTTAAATAACAGATGGATTCTCTTGCTGCACCACCTTAAAAAAGACACATCTTTGCATTTAAAAGCCAAAAACTTGACACTTCAGTGTTTGCTTTGACTTGATTAACGGCCGAATAATAATTAAAAACTATACCCATTGTCAAATAAAAGGTTGTTAGTGCTGACATGCAGCAAACATCGGTTTTATATACATACTATGTTAATTCTTATTATTCCATTGTGTAATTGTCAGAATTCCCACTCGACCACAACATTGCAGATATTATTAGATTGTTGGGGGGTTTTGCATCAGTTAGCCACAACTCTCAGCAGACCTATTTTATCTGAGCAGGTAATTATGCTATTCTTATTCAATTATAAAACATGCAATTGGGTAAAGCTCAGTGATACCACAAATAAGAAACATGAAAATGTCTAAAAATGACCTCATTGTTAATCTAACAAGATAATTTCCTTACTGCATTTGGCAGTGTTTAATTGTACTTGTACATTGTACCTTTTTGCTACATATGTGCCACAGATGACAAAAAATCGCACATCTGTCCCAGCTGCCTCAATGGCAAATACAATACAATTTGGATGCAGATCAATTACGTTTTGCAACATTAATCTGTATTATTGCAAATTATGTTGCAACATCAATCCGTATTATTGTCTGTACAGTGTTATTTTACAAGTTTATTTATGTAAGACTCTAAATATTTGATGGTGGTGTCTTTATAAACAAATAAATGTATAAATAAAGTTTTAATATAGAATTAAGAGTGTTTTTAGCACTAGCATAAATTGAATTAAAGCTAATTTTGTTGCACATAAAATACAAGCATAAAAATAAAATGGTTAATGTGGCAACGGTAAGATCTCTATATGCAAAACAGATGGCAAATAAGTCAGTATGTTTATAAGTTATTACCTACCAATACCACAACTGGCAGATACCAACCATTACAAAACTAACTGTCAACTTGTACTAAACTTAGAATGAAAAATATAAATTAAAATAGCTATTTCTCCCAAAAGTATGTTTGATTTTTTTTGGATTTTTTTGCGTGCACAGCACAAATAATCCAAATGCTAAATAAATTTAATACATATTTAAACAAATTAATACATTTAAATAATGGGTAAGGCCATACACTGAAATTCTGTAAAATTAAGTCACTTATTTAAAAAATCTCTAATTCGAGGCGGCTGCACCAACCCCGGCCTGTGCTAACTGCTGATTTCCCTTCCTTGCTTTGTTATAGTTTTAAATAACTTGTTTTCGAGAGGGTTAGGAAGCTTGATTGTTTACCACTTTAGACTTTGAAGCAATCTAATCGTCAAACTTCCTACCAAGTATACTAATGTAGTCCTTTTCTGTAATCTATAGAAATATGTCTAATCTCACCAACTCTTTATTTTCTAATCCATATTTTTATTACCAAAATAAAAATCTTAATCTAAAATGGTAAAGAAGTAGATTGGAAATGGTTCTATGAGGTGAAAGTAATTGTTTTGGAGGCTATGTGGTTGTGGACCTTTAAAATGCTTTATGTTATTAAAAATGTTTGTTTATGTCTCAAGCATAAAACTGTGTGTGGTATTATAACTCAGGAAGCCATTTAGTGTACAAGCTTGGTGTGTTTTTACAACACATCCTCTGCGGGTCTGATATGCATGATATAAAAGGTCGACGGATATGGGTATTTCATGCTGTATGTTGGTGGCACAGAAAGTGGTTGGAAAAAGCATGTGGGACAGATTAGCCATAGTTGAAATCTTTTATGCGTGACTAGTATATTATTCAGCATTTGACTTAATGAATGGTGATAAAATATGCATCATAGTTTTTGAAGAAAGTATATGGAATAAAATCTATGTATATTTCTATGTAAAACCTACAAATAATTATGTGGATAATTTACCTTCTATGACTGAATGGCAAATTAGACAAGCAATAAAACAAAATTAGATGAATGACACTAGGAAGGGAAATACACAGCTGAAAAAATGGCCTGTTTTAAATAAAATAAAATAAAAGTTATTTTAATTTATTGCATAGAAAGCAGGATTCATTTCCTGAGGAATGGTAGGCAGAATCTTTGTTTTGATCATTACAGCTGAAAGTGGTATTTATACTGTTTTTTGTGTTTTGGGGAAGGTGGTCAACAATCATGAAATCAAAAATGGGGTAAGTTTACAAAAGTTAGAGAACACATTGTATACATTATATTGCACACTATATTTTATAAGACATAAGGCGACTTATAAACACTTTTATTCTTGTTGTACCATTATAAGTAGTGCATCTGTAAAAATAGATTTCTGTTATACTTCTTTCTTTCTTTCTTTCTTTCTTCATTTTGTTAGCTTTCCTGTTGTATTGCTGTTTCCTTGTATTAGAAAATATAACTACAGGAACTATCACCCCTCCCCTGCCTCAAACAGACTCACTCCCTCGCCTTCACACAATCTCTTTCTTCTCTACATCTACGTCACTTTTCACACTAACACTCTTTCACTGGCTAAGGTGCTCACATTGTTTCCTGTCCTCTTTGACAATCAGTTCAACCTCTTTAACTTTAAATACCCATCTGTTTTACATTGGGATTTTTTTCTATAATTGCTTGTGATCTCTGAGTTGTGGCTTCTGCTTTCAACACAATTTTTTTTCAGTGCTTTAGATTTTTTTTTCTGGTTGTTTAACCACAGACTGCTTTTTGCCAAAGCAGTAGAGAGATGGAGGCTGTAGGACTCTATGACTTTAGAGCCACGGAGAGCAATGAACTCAGCTTTCAAAAGGGTGATGTAATCAAGGTAAGCAAAAATAAACTCTATTAGTATTAGTGTGAATTATACTGCTCTCAGAGTCAGTTTAGTTGCCTTTGTGTTATTAAGTTCTTTGTGACTAAGTGGAGCTATTCATTTATCACAAACCACGATTTAACAATTTGTCTTCCTTCTAGATCACAAATAAGGAAGATGATCCAAACTGGTACACAGCAGAGTTAATGGGAAGGAAGGGCTTTGTGCCTAAGAATTATATTAATCTGAAACCTCACACGTAAGTATTTGTTTAAGATAATTTGAGAAAATAGGTTTAAACTATATTAGGAAAGTATGCAGTAAGCCAGTACCCATGAAATGATCCAACTGACATAGCTGAACAATATAAAAATGTTTCTGCTGTTTTTAGGTGGTTTGCTGGACGAATTTCCAGACATGTTGCTGAAGGACGACTGAAACACCGGGAATGTGGAGCATTTTTAGTGCGAGAGAGTGAGAGTGCACCTGGAGAGTTCTCCATGTCAGTCAGGTGTGTTCAGGTTCTCACTTACTATTTGTTCAGAACAGACTAAAGAATATGGTTAATTTTCATGTCTAAATGAGAATCCATTAGTCACTACTAAATTATTTATATAAACATTTATATGAAACATCATTTTTATTCTGCTTTGTAAAGTCCCATTGCCTGTTTGTCCTTTAAAAAAACTGTTTAAACTTTTTCAACTTGTGTTCCTTTTGCTACTTGGAATTAGACTTTACTTTTTGATATTCCCTTTGTTATTAAATAAAATTATGTAGTTACTGTTCATGTGTAGCGTGAGGTAATGCAAAACGGCATTCTATAATTCAATTAGATATGTATTTTCAGCCTCCTTAATAAATTAGAAACACACTTTTAAATTACCAATTTTATGTCATAGAAGTGATTAAAATTTGCAGGGCAATTTTAAATGTGTTGTTGTTTATACTTTGAGTAAAACTGATTTAAACATACAATTATTACATTCTAGAGAAAATGGATAAAAATCTTTTCATGGTTATTAGACACACTTTATATCATAGATCATTATGCTATGTTTACACGTGGCTAGTTTGTATTTTAATACTAGTAGATGTCCAAAAAAATGACTTTGATGCTTTCAAAGATAATCTGTAATGCAAACCTGCACAGCTGTTCTCAATCAGGTGTAAACACCATGATTCCTGTTAGTATGAGTTCATGTGACTGCTCAATGCAGATAAATTTGACAGCTGATATGCAGGTTCTGGGCTAAATTCTGGTGAGCAACAGCCTCCTCATTCTGCATTCCTAGTGGCAAGCCTTAAGCACAGTAATCATCTCAGGACTGGCAATGAGACAGCACTTAGTATAGATAATTAAAGCAATTCACTCCATTTCTGAAATGGCGCAGAAATACAGTCTGCACCTTCAGCCTTTAACCCATACGTATCTTGCAGAAAACACTTGCAAAAGGCAACATTATACTCTAACCTTGCATATTTGAGTGAACATATTAATGGATTTCTAAAGCAGCATCTTAACCTTCACACCTAAAAAAACATAGTTGCAAAAGAAATGATAATTTAATAAAAGTAGTAAAGAAAGAAAGGTGATAGAGATGAGTGAGGTAAAGTAAATACTGCCTGCGACAAGATTATGTCATTAGCATTATATCCCTGTTCACCACAAAGAAGACCAGAATTGAATTACCTTAGAGATGTCACATGCAAAGGTTTGGATGTCTTAATTCCATGATTTATTGGATTTCTACATACAGGAAACTTTTAGACAATTTAGGTTAAAATATTTTTGTCACAAATAAATAAATAAATATTATGTCCATATATTCAAAACAAATTAAAATTACTAACAGACAAGGAAATAAGGAGATTAAAAAAATAAGAAATAAATCATATTTCCCTTAATACACCATCATGACAAATTTTGCAACATGGGAAATCCTGTTTTGTTCCTTAACAGCTTTGTCAGAATATTTTAGGGAAGTTGCTGTCCCATTGCTATTTTAAGTAAAAAAAAGTTTAAAGAACTATTACAGGTCTAGGCTGGTATGAAATATGGCCATGCCGGATCCAACTGCATGAGAGAAAATTGCAAGAGATGAATAATACTTTAAAATAGTTTCATTATTTAAAAAAAAAACATAATAAAAGCAATATAATATATCATATGGCATGTTCACATCCTACATTCCATATATTTTGATTGACAAAACCTCAGATGTGATCCATAAAAACAATGTCAGATGTATGCACAATGTTTACAAATATTTACCCCAGGGAGTGTGAACATGCAAAAAAAAAAAAAGACAAAAGCTTCTTATCAGTCATTTTGAGCATTAGATATGGTGCAAGAGCATTGACACTCAGTTTGGTGTTAGCATGGACAACCCTCAGCTTCAATTACAGCCTGCATCATTTCCTACATTGTGTTACATAATTTATCCATCCATCCAACCATCCATTATCTTCTGCCTCATTCTTTACTAGGCTCGCAGGGGGTTCACAGTTGGGAATGTTTCATGCGCTGTGCAGAAACAGGGCACTTATCCACTGCTGGGCACACACTCACCTACACACACACAGCCACTATACAGGGGTAACTTAAAGCAATTTACCTTAAATCCATGTGAACGATGGGAAGAAGCCATGGAGCCCGAAGGAACTCCACACGGACACAGGGAAAACATGGAAACTCATGGAAACATGGAACATGGAGTTTCCATGTTCTCCCCGTGTCTGCGTGGGTTTCCTCCGGGTTCTCCAGTTTCCTCCCATAGTCCAACAACATGGATCAAGGTCAATAGAATTCTCCAAATTGCGTTTTTGTGTGTGTGTCTATGTGAGTGAGTGTGTGCCCAGTGATAGATTGGCGCCCTGTCCTGGGTGTATCTGCTCAGCGCCTGAAACGTTCTCCCCTGGATGGGCATGGGGAACCCCCCCATGACCCTAGTAGAGGATAAAGCTGAAGATAATGGATGGTTGGATGTTTTAGTGGCCCAGGATCAGCTCTTTTAGAGATAACAGCTGAAAATGTTAGGTATACTAGACTTAAACATGGCAACTATGAGAGTTATATATATGTTTTCTTTATAATGAAAAAATATATCAAAATTTGCTCAACCTGGTAGCTAAAAACATTCTTCTATTTCCAATTAGCAGCTATGGAGATCATGTGCAACACTTTAAAGTTCTCAGTAACAGGGAAGGAGACTATTTTGTCTGGGATGAGGTATTTGGTTCCCTTAACCAGCTTGTAGACTTCTACAAAAGAAACAGCATTGCTAAAGAAAGATTTGTCTTTCTTAAAGAGACACAACATACCCAGAAGGTGAGTTGAGGCCTTCTGTGACAGGTTATTATTTTAAGTCCTTGTTGAAAAAATCTTGCAATGATGAATCTAATTTTAAACTACCTACTATACTGATAAAAAAAATACTAGTGAATAATTTTAAATAATTTTAAAAGATATGTTTTTTGTGTTTTAGAATTTATCACACTGAGGTCATTTTATTTACATTTTTTTGTTTAACTTCATTGTCTTTTAGAAGCCACAACATGCCCAAGCCCTGTTGGACTTCTTACCACAGCAAAACTCCCAGCTACAATTTCAGCGTGGTGACATCATTGACCTGCTTGACTGTTCAGACTCACATTTCTGGAAGGGATGCTTTAATGGCCGTGTGGGCATCTTTCCCAGCGAGTATGTCAAACCAATTTACCATTGACCTCCCATGAGAGCCTTTGATCCCTTCAACCTAAAATCCAGTGCAATGTGGATATTTATCTTGCTCTACCATAAATGGATTATTCTCATCACATAATTGCCAAACACATAGGTAACCTCTAAGGAGCATCCCTACACGTGAGCTTGTGAATATGGAAATACAGATTTTTACAGATTATTCTGTAAATGAAATGGCTTGAATTGTGAGAAGAGAAAGTGGAACAGGTTATCATCTCATTAAGCCAGCAATGATACTGTTAATGACACTAATCCTCTACCTCTGGACTACTTGATGATGAACATAGAGAAAACAAAAGAATGTCACTAAATACAGGATAGTAATATTATAGTATTATTTGCATATACTTAGTGCTTTATCACAAACATTTTAGCACTTTTTTGTAAACACGGTTACATCACAAGCATTTGTCATTTTTCTGAGTTTATATTTTTCATACTGTGTCATCCTTTCATAATCACTTAATTAAACCAAATGATTTATCAGTGTAAAAATAAAGGTACCCTGATAGTTCTATATTTGGACCAAATGTATAAAATCTACCTAAACTAGAATTAACTGAGTATCAGAAACCTAAAACACAGAAACTACCCATCCTGAATGCCCGTAATGAGATACAAAGATAAGAGATTTGCTTGATAATTGATTGTTCTTAGTGTTTGTATAACTATAAATTTAAGAGAGATTTTGGTGTATATATAACCTTTCAAAAGCACTACAATCCACACCTAACAACAAATGCCAACTGGTACAATTATAAACAACGTTGTATCTATATTTAATATACTTGTTTTTAATTAAATTATAGGTGTAAACATCAACATACCTTGTGTGCCCAGCGATAGGGTGTATCTGCCCAGCGCCCGAAACGTTCTCCCCTGGACGGGCATGGGGAACCCCCCCCGTGACCGTGACCGTGACCCTAGTAGAGGATAAAGTGGAATGTAATGGATAGATGGATCAACAGACCTTTTATTCATTCGATTCAGGTCTTAAATTAAGTACCATTTTTACAGATATATTAAAATTAAGAACATAGCTATGCATTTTGGACTTCCAGCATTGTATGAACAGTTCAGAAAAAGCATATTTCCCAGTGCATTTTTATGGCATTTTTGGGTCAGACTGGTATGGAAGAAGTTGACAGGCCTACACAAAGTTTTGACCCAAAGTTAAGTTAAGAAACTCCTATATAAAATGGGAACAGTTTGGCAGTTAGACAGTTATCTAATTTTAGTTAGCTAGTGGGAGGGAAACCTGCTATCTCACCAATGTAGGCACCTTGAATTCAACCATTTGTTGTATTGAATTTACCAGAAAGAACAGTGGTGTCCTAAATGTCAATGCTATTTATTTATTTTTATGTAAAGAATTAATTATACAGGGCGGCACGGTGGCTTAGTGGTTAGCACGTTCGCCTCTCAGCGCTAGGGATTCCCGGTTCGAATCCCCATCTGGGTGGAGTTTCCATGTTCTCCCCATGTCTGCGTGGGTTTCCTCCGGGTTCTCCGGTTTCCTCCCACAGTCCAAAAACATGGATCAAGTTAATTGAATTCTCAAAATTGCCCCCTATAGAGTGTGTCTGTGTGAGTGAGTGTGTGCCCAGCGATGGATTAGCGCCCTGTCCTGGGTCTATCTGCCCAGCGCCCGAGACGTTCTCCCCTGGATGGGCATGAGGAACCCCACCGCGACCCTAATAGAGGATAAGTGGGAGATAATGAATGAATGACTTGATTGGACCCCTACAACTAATCCACTTTACGGGAAACTGTGAACATAACAACAAAATGACAACAACATGTTTTGTAATAAGTTCTTCTTGAAAGAAATCAAGAAAATATTTCATGCTTTGACAACAATGAAGTTCAAAATTAAATGGTTACATAGCATTTTTTTTTTTTACAATAGTAAATTGTCTCAAATCAGCTTTATAATGTTCCAAGCCTGAGCCCCCAAAAAGAAAGCCAAAGCAACAGTGGCAAGAAGAACCTTCCTGCTATTGTTTGTTTTTAAGGAAGAAATCTTGGTAGAACCAAGGCACAGTGGGGAACTCATCCTACTTGAGCGGCTGGCAGCATCAACAGTGCAGGACAACAATGTACAGATTGTGTAGTAATAATCAGGTGTGATCAATGAAAGAAATATTTTTATCTAACAACTTTGAATAACATTCTGCACTTGATGTTTTGACTTTGATTCCATTTGGTGACCTCACTATTTACAATTAAATTGCTTCATAAATTAACAGCACCGTATGGGCAAAATGGGCATTTTTATCTAAAGCTGCTGTACTAAAGTTTTTCAAATTACTGTCTCAATCTAACCCAATCTAACAGATCAGATCATATAAAATGTGAATCAGTCTGTTAGACTTAAAGCCTACAAATATACTAAATCCATTCATTCATTCATTATCTTCCGCTTTTTCCTATATTAGGGTCGTGGGGGGGTTCCCCATGCTCATCCAGGGGAGAACGTTTCAAGCGCTGGGCAGATACACCCGGGACAGGGCGCCAATCCATTGCTGGGCACACACTCACACAGACACGCACACCTACACACACTAAATGGGGCAATTTGGAAAACTCAGAACTCATCCAGGGGAGAACATCCCGGGCGCTGGGCAGACAGACCCAGGACAGTCCATCGCTGAGCACACACTCACTCACACAGACACACTCTATATGGGGCAATTTTTCGAGAATTCAATTGACTTGATCCATGTTTTTAGACTGTGGGAGGAAACCGGAGAACCCGGAGAAAACCCACGCAGACACGGGGAGAACATGGAAACTCCACCCAGATGGGGATTCGAACCGGGAATCCCTAGCGCTAAGAGGCGAACGTGCTAACCACTAAGCCACCGTGCCGCTTATATACTTAATCAAATTATCTAAAGTAGCTTAGGTTTTACATTAACTGGTCTTTTCAAATTGGTTATGTCTCTAGAACTCTGATATATACTTTTTGTAAGCTTAAACTTCATAAAATGTCTTCCTGCAATTCAAAAGTAGGAAAATATAAAAGTATATATAGAATATATAAATATAGAAACATATTACAGAGGTGGTTTGTATGTCTGCTCAAAAATCGACTAAAATCTACTTAAATTATCTGAGAGAGCAGCAATACACACCAAGCACCTCAAGGTATATATCATTGTTTAAGTTTAATTATTTAATACTTTTAATTTTGTGCTGGATCTCAGCCTGACCTGTGATTAATTTAGTAAGCCAAAAAAGCTCTTGTGGCAAATTATGAAATTACCGATATTGACAATGTTCAAATGAAAAGAAAATGAAAATTTCAGTCACTTTTTCTTTTCTTTATAAAGTCAAGCTTCAAACAGGAATGTTGATCATAGTTGCAATTTTAATAAAATGCTTTATTAGAAAGCAGTATAGAATTGCTTAGCCATATATAAAACTATTATATACAAAAAATACAGTATTAGATGTCTATATACACACACATCAGTTACATGTTTCTTAGTGAAGGTTGCTGAACCAAAAAACATGCACAATGCAATGCATTATAGGGACTAAACAAATAAGCTGCACAAAACCACACCACAGAAGTGGTTCCCACATGTTATTTTAAGTATCTCACCGTTTCATGCCCCATGACGCCACAACATGAATGGAAATATGTTTGAATAACATTTTCCACATACTAATTTTGGGGCCTGTTACTCTTATTTGTGTCTATAACCTTAATATTATACATTTTATTAACAGTAGTTTAATGTGGCTTAATTCTATCAAATCATGTTTTCAGTCATCATTGAAATGATATTTGCACCTACACCCAGATGCATCTGAGGTATGTCGCCTGCCCAATGCTCAATATGTAAGATGTGCATGTGCATGAGTTCATTTATATTGTTTTATTCATATTTATTTTATTTTATTTAATAAACATATTTTATTGTTAAACCTAACTTTTAATTTTCTCTTCTGGTTCTGTTTCTTGGTCTGACATTCCCACATATTAAAGCTAAACCTTTAAGTCAAGGACGGAAGCCTAGGTCTGAGCTAGCCAGTCGTACAACTAACCCTTCAACTTTTGCTTTAACCAACTGAAAATCTGTTAAAATTAGCAATATAGCAATTCTAATGAAACGAACAACTCATGAATTAAAAAAAACACAGAGAACAGACCATTCGGTGTTCTGTAGAATTTCAGGAAAGTGCAATATGTATGAGGTTTAAACTACAATTGCATTCAGCTCTTATAATTAGAAACTCTGTAAAAGTGAATGACATATGACATACACAAGATGTACTTCCTTTACCAATGCTGACACCAGCAGAGACACAGTACATAGTGTTCTTTGTAAACTTGCCTGTCTTTCTACTGCTAAAATCTTGCTTAAGATTTAATTGCTTAAAACTTGCTTAAGATT
Source organism: Corydoras maculifer (assembly GCA_019802435.1). Classification (NCBI taxonomy): domain Eukaryota; kingdom Metazoa; phylum Chordata; class Actinopteri; order Siluriformes; family Callichthyidae; genus Corydoras; species Corydoras maculifer. The sequence continues at coordinate 1,420,023 of JAFMOD010000226.1, forward strand.
TAATTATATAGAAAATAACAAAAATGTTGCATATGAGGTGAATGGTGGCATACACACTACACCACAGGATAACTCATTGGAGTTTGATGAGTGTCCAAAACTAAATATGGAGTTTTGCTTAGTACTATATACAGTCATGGCCAAAAGTTTTGAAAATGATACAAATATTAATTTTTACAAAGTCTACTGCTTCAGTTGGCAATTTGCACATAATCCAGAATGTTATAAAGAGTGATCAGCTTAACAGCAATTAATTGCAAAGTCAATATTTGCCCAGAAAATGAACTTTATCCCCAAAACACATTTCAACTTCAATGCAGCCCTGCCTTAAAAGGACCGGCTAACATCGTTTCAGTGATTGCTCCATTAACTCAGGTGTGGGTGTTGATGAGGACAGGGCTGGAGATCAATCTGTCATGATTAAGTAAGAATGACACCACTGGACACTTTAAAAGGAGGCTGGTGCTTGGCATCATTGTTTCTCTTCTGTTAACTACGGTTATCTCTAAAGAAACACGTGCAGTCATCAGTGCACTGCAAAAAAATGGCCTAACAATGAAGAGTATCGCAGCTAGAAAGATTGCACCTCAGTCAACAATCTATCGCATCATCAAGAACTTCAAGGAGAGAGGTTCCATTGTTGCCAAAAAGGCTCCAGGGCGCCCAAGAAAGACCAGCAAGCACCAGGACCGTCTCTTAAAAGTGTTTCAGCTGTGGGATCGGGCTATCAGCAGTGCAGAGCTTGCTCAGGAATGGCAGCAGGCATATGTGAGTGCATCTGCACGCACTGTGAGGCGGAGAATCTTGGAGCAAGGCCTGGTCTCAAGGAGGACAGCAAAGAAGCCACTTCTCTCCAGAAAAAACATCAGAGACAGACTGATATTCTGCAAAAGGTACAGGGAGTGGACTGCTAAGGACTGGGGTAAAGTCATTTTCTCTGATGAATCCCCTTTCGGATTGTTTGGGACATCTGGAAAACAGCTTATTCGGAGAAGACGAGGTGAGCGCTACCACCAGTCTTGTCTCATGCCAACTGTAAAGCATCATGAAACCATTCATGTGTGGAGTTGCTTCTCAGTCAAGGGAATTGGCTCTCTCACAGTCTTGCCTAAAAACACAGCCATGAATAAAGAATGGTACCAAAATGTCCTCCGAGAGCATCTTCTCCCAACAATCCAAGAGCAGTTTGGTGATCAACAATGCCTTTTCCAGCATGATGGAGCACCTTGCCATACAGCAAATGTGATAACTACATGGCTCAGGGAAAAAAACATAGAGATTTTGGGTCCATGACCTGGATATTCACCAGATCTAAGTCCCATTGAGAACTTGTGGTCAATTATCAAGAGATGGGTGGACAAACAAAAACCTACACATTCTGATGAAATGCAAGCATTGTTTGTGCAAGAATGGACTGCTATTGGTCAGCATTTGGTCCAAAAGTTGATTGAGAGCATGCCAGGGAGAATTACAGAGGTCCTAAAGAAGAAGGGTCAACACTGCAAATATTGACATGCTGCATTAACTCATTCTAACTGTCAATAAAAGCTTTTGTTACTCATAATATGATTGTTCATCCAATCTCATTATCTTCATAATCCAAGTTTTTGGACTTTGGGAGGAAACCAGAGAACCTAGAGAGAACCCAATCTGACACAGAGAGAACATGGAAACGCCACCCAGATTGGGATCTGGATTCCCAGCAGTGAGAGGCGGCATACTAACCATCAATGTATAAGACCATGTATATTTGGGACACCTACGCATTACAACTAGAACAGCTTTAATCATCATATTTTTCACATCATATTTTTATCTTTTTTTCTGAGTAGGTTTTTAACAAGATTGTAGAGTGTGTATGTAAGAAATTTTTATCAAACACAAAGGTTTGGTGAGAGGGCCACCCTGAGGTGTTGAATGAGGTTAAAGTCAGGGCACCGTGTGAGTCAGTCAAGTTTTGGCACACCAGTCTCAACCATCCATGTCTTTATTGGCCTTGCTTTATGCACTGGGGTATAGTCATGTTGAAACAAAACAGGACCCTTACAAACTGTGCCTACACAATTACAAGCCTCTTATTTAAAATGTATGGCTATGTGTTTGATGTGGCAATGTGACTTAATTAAACACCTGAATTGAAGAATACTAAAAATTGTTTATGATTGTTTGTAAATTGTAATTGTTTACATTCCTATTTATTAATATGGGAAAAATACAAATATTAAATTGTTGCCATTCGAATATGCAAAATAAGATGTCAAAAAAATATTAATATATCTAGTAAGTGTATTTTTGGATTTTTAAATATTATTACTTGTTGTTTTAGTAGCAATACATCTTTGGCAGTGACGTGAGCTGAGCAAGGGCTGTTTATATAACACATTGTATAGTACATTTCATACAGGCATCCAAGAAATAAATTGTGTAACCTGAGAAATGGGGGCATATGGCTGAGTAAAGCTTTATGTCTGCCTGCCATCAAACTGTGCAACCATCATATTAGACCTGCTGGAGCTGAAAATATCCACATTGAACGTAAGTGGGGCAGAACAGGGCTAATAATGAAGTTTTCCTGTCTCCTGACAAAATTTTCAACAGACATTCAGCTCTTGTCAGGTCAAGTCAGATTCACTTGAAGTGCCTCTGACAGAGCACTCAAAAGGCAATCACTGGTCCTTCTGAAAACATAAGGTTAGGTGCACAAATAAACATATTACAATACCTAAGTATATTTATTTTGTGATTTTTACAAAAAGGCATAGTTTCAAAGCAGGTTTACATCATATTATTACTATTACTATAGACCTATTAGAATTATTAATATAATTATTATAGATCATAATATTATAGATTTACAAAGAATTTGTTATTATTTTAGATCAGGAATTGAATAGCAGAAAAAACAAACATACACACAATAGCCCAATACATTCTTCCCTGGTCAAATGTTGTCACAGGGTCCCATCATATGCTTTTTATCAGTAGTAAAAAAAAACTCCTAAGAAAAGAGTAACCAACTAAAATGTAGACTTGGTCTGATTAAAGATTAAAATACTTGATAATTAGCTTTTAATTTTTTAGTGTCTTTGGATCCAGAGTGTGTGGTAGCGAGGGGGTGTATTTATTACATTAGATGCTCTGAAGCTCTAGTACATACAGATCTCAGTCTGTAGAACACCAGGTAAAAAATAGTTATAGAATGTTATACATTTCATTACATATTAATTTTATTTACAGACACATTAATGTATAAAAATATATTTGTTTTTGTATACGGTATATTGTTTATAAACCCTTACACCAACCAGTGAAAATGGTTTCCCCTGTGTTCATATTAAAAAATTTATAGAACTGGTATGACTAAATTACCCCTTGGTATATTTGTGTGTTTGCATTGCTGGCAACCTTTTCTTGTTTTCTTGTTTTCTTTGTAAATCTACTGGGCTTTGAAATGGTTTTAGCACTTCTTCTTCTTTGTGATATTAGTTACATGGCTGACCATGTACAAATGTTTTCCTTAGCTTGTTTTAATGTTAGGCGGCACGGTGGCTTAGTGGTTAGCACATTCGCCTCTCAGCGCTAGGGATTCCCGGTTCAAATCCACATCTGGGTGGAGTTTCCATGTTCTCCCCGTGTCTGCGTGGGTTTCCTCCGGGTTCTCCGGTTTCCTCCCACAGTCCAAAAACATGGATCAAGTTAATTGAATTCTCAAAATTGCCCCATTTAGAGTGTGTCTGTGTGAGTGAGTGTGTGCTCAGTGATGGATTGGCGCCCTGTCCTGGGTCTATCTGCCCAGCGCCTGAGACGTTCTCCCCTGGATGGGCATGGGGAACCCCAACGCGACCCTACTAGAGGATAAAGCGGGAGATAATGAATGTTTTAATGTTAAAAGACATATAGACATATAAAACACATAAATATTTCAATATGCATCTGAAAAAAATCTTAAGGTTAGCGAAATAAAAAATTTAGCCACCTATAGGTGTATTGAAACCTTAACTTTAAGTGGGTTGGATTAAATAAATAAATAAGTGTGAAATAAATTAAATTAGGATAACTATCAGACACTTTTATCTAAAGCAACTTTTAAGTATCCCTACTTGATGGTTTGGGTCAGAACAGAGGGTCAGCTACAATACAGCCCTGGATTTGAACCGGCAACCCTTAGATTGATAGCCCAAGAGATTAAACACTGAGCTACCAGGCCCTATATTTGAATAAAGTAATCATCACATAATCTTATCTATAGTCCAGACTTTGTGGATTTTTAGGTCACATATATTTTGAATGTTGCTTAATTCATCAAGCCATTATCTTCCACTTTATCCTCTACTAGGGTTGCGGGGGGGG
>JAFMOD010000226.1:1430850-1455345 GCA_019802435.1 Corydoras maculifer
AATCCCTGATCGTATTAAAAAAAAAAAAAAAAAAAAAAAAAAAAAAGACCTGCCTTTTGGCTGAAGATGGAGATTTGGCCACAATTACAGCATTTCTATAATCAGGGATCTGCCAAAAAAAAAATTTGTCAAAACATATGACAAACCACATGAATACACAGTGCTCTCCACAAAACTTTAAAAACACAGTCAGAAGTTCTATTAACTCACAATCAGGTTTGTCTGTATTTCTACCCTACAATCAACAGACAATGCTTTCCCTTCACAAGCCCAATGTTAAACATGCTGTAAAAAAAAAGCATTACATGAACCCTATATTAAGAAAATGATATTCTGCAATTATAACGTGCCAAATAGAGCTCAGCATTGAGCTGGGGGGGGAAAGGCAGCACCAACGGTGTTATTCATTGAAATAGATCATCACATTTGACATGATGTCGTCTGATGAACGTGTGGAGGCTTTATTTGCTGTTACATCACATGCCACGAGGAGAGAGATCGAGGAAGACAGGAGAGGAACTTTTAGCGATACCATCGGCCAACATGTGTTTTTTATTGTATTTTAAAAACAGTGTTAATAAAGCACGTCCCTGTGAATGAGAAATCCTGTCTCCAGCCCTCATTCGTTTGTCCCCTGTTACAGATACATATCGATTTACACATATAGATCTTTTGTGAAAAAATTGCATGTTTTTACATTTCTGTTGGCTTTAGATGTGGTAATTTTTGGCACATAAAATTCAAAATCCATTTCTTCCAAAATCAAGCACCTTTACGATTTTCATATTACAGGTTCAGGTAACATACTTTCAAGAACACAGGCTATATCTTTAAAAATTCAAATCAGAACAAAGTTCACATTTCATAGTTTTACCTTAAAGCAATTCCTGTCTGAAATAAATGTTTTGTTCATATTCATCAGAAAGACAATTATAACTGACAAGACTGTACCTAAAATTAGGCATCAAAATATAAGTTCAGACAGAACACAGTCAGTAGCATAATTGAATATACTGTAACCTTGAGGCTTTATGCATGCGTTTCCACGATTTTACTGTGTAAACATTACATTTTTTCTTGGATATTGAAAGAAAGAAAAGTACATGCTGCCAGCACTCCAGGCTGATTTATGCACCTGGATCTGTGTATCTTCAAACATCAGTCTGCAAACATTTTCCAGTCGTGTAGATCCAACAAGCTTACATGATGCAAATGAAGATGAAAATGCACAGCTGCTACAGTACTTGTGTGTGTTATCACTTTAAAATTCATGAAAAAAAATGATATTGTTAACAAAAGAAAATACCTTAACTAAATTTGTAATTTGTAAAACTTAAGCCAATGTATTTAAAAAGTCCTGGCCTTACTCAAATTTGTAAAAAGACCTGAAGCGAATAGTTCAAGAGAGAAAATTATGTTCAGTTGGTATATACACAGTACAGTTGGTAGTAAAGTGGAATTAAGATAATTCTTAAGTGTTTACAAACTTTCAAGTACCAATATATTTTATTATTTTCTCTTAGACACCACAATATTAAAGTAGTGGTTAAATGGTTAAGAATTATCCACATTTAAAAAAGAACAACAACAAATTAGTGTCTGGTATCTTAATAATATCTTAAAGCTTAATTAATGATTTGTTTAATGTCAGTTTTATAACTCCAACACACCAGTCTCAGAGTTTGATGTTAAAAAATACTAAAATATTATGCCAATATTAATGTGAAAATCTATTTTACAGTTATTTTATATAAAATAGTTTGTTATTAAATTCCACTTCTGATGCCTATTTTTAAAAAAATGCAACCTAAAAAACAGCTTTAAGACTATAGACTAACCTCTTCCTGAATGTACTGCAGCAGGAATGGAGACGCCCTTAGGTTGTCCACTGGAATGTTAAAGAACCCTTGGATTTCCTTCTGATGTAAATCCATAGTAATGAGATGAGTAAGTCCTGGTCCATATTACATTGTGAATAGAAATAACAATATCTAAGGTCATACCTTATACAGAAATGAGAAAGAGCACAAACATAATGATTAAGATTCATTGGTTTAACCTGCTTTACACATCATGGATGCCAGCAACTTGGAAACGATGGACCCTCTTTTCCTCATTTTGCACTGCTTACTGTAGGGAAAGTACGGAATGACGCCAATGATATTCCGAGCACAGGAGGTTCTACAAGCGTACACCATGATGAGTAATTCCATGATTGTTGTATTAACATCCCTGTAAAAAGATATATATATTGTTGGTGAACCAAAAATATTCAAATAACCCATCATAAAATTCCAGAATATGTACTCAATTGCATTTTGTTAAAATGAAAAATTTAAAGGAACAGATTAAAGCATACCAATCATGTCAAAATGATTGTCAAAAGACTGTGCATGTTGATAGATGTAGCCTAAAAGCAGATTATCAATCATGTTGTCTAAAGTGTGAAATGTGTGCAAAACATATGAAACTACACAAATTTATTAAAAAATAACCTGCATTTACTACTGTTTTACACCTGATAACACTGTCCAAACCAGAAGACCTCCACAGAATTTCATAAGGATTAATCCTATTAAAACAAAAAATGCCACCATAACGACAGCTTGAGAGAAGATCAATAAATGAACTTAAAACAAAAATTTTTCCAGATTTGCCAGTTATACATTGACAGAACTATCAACGTTATCCATGTAGAAAATCCACGTAATATGGCCAAGCAATGCAGTTTCAGTTATGTGAATATACTTTGTACTGATCAGTGTACTTTGTATCAATACATTTTTGTGACGGTCTCTCTCATACCAAAAAAACTAATCACAAAAACCAAGCAAGTGACAGTTTTATTTACGGTGCTTAGTAAAACTGCAAGGGTTTAATATGCATGATCCCCTTCCCTTGTCATGCTAATGTGTCACCATTTAATGTTGTCATAATAAAAGGCTTGAGTATCTTACTTGGATACTGTCTGGATAATGAAGACATCTTTACCACGCACAGACTCTTGGATTTGAACCCTTGTTTCTGTAATTAAAAGAGATCTGTTATCTATATATCTATATATTGCACTATACACAGAAATTTTGTAAAATTGTAATAAAAGGCATTTAGAAAAAAATTCTTCTTTCAGATTTTATTCAGAACTAATACTTTAGGCACATCCTGTGTTTTGTCAGCAACAAAGAACGCAAAGAATGAGCAGTCCCTCTGCATAGTCAGCATGAAAAATGCCTGCATCATTGAACAGAGCTCTAACTGCGCCCAATTTATTCTTAACTTTACAACAGAACACAGGTTTTATATATTATTACTGAGTACACCCCCCGTAATCTCACCTCTGTTAGCCTCCTGATAGACCTGCACCTTGCCAAGCTCCACACCCAACCGTCTATATGGAATCAGAAGCAAAAGGATAGAAAGCAAGTGGAGGAAACGCAGAAAAAAGAAATTCCCAAAAAAGCAAATAAATTAAAAACTTAAAAAATAAAAAAAAACAATGAGATAATGCTTCTATGGGTATTTCAAATTTAACTCAATACTGCAGCCCATACCAGGTTAAAAGATAACTTCACATAGACAGATTGGAAAAGTGCCAATAGAAAAGAATTTATGTAACATTTAAGTACATTTTGTTTATGTACACAAAATGCAGTTAACAGCAAATTTTTGAACACAGTCCAGACATTGTCTATGAGTTCTGACTTAATTTATTTATATTTAAACAATAAAAATGTTTTTTCTGAATTAGGAAACATGTAAATGGTCTATGTGGACATCTGCTATGTTTACCTGAATGTCAATGTGGTCCCTTGGGTCTGATGAGGTGCAAAATTTCTTTTACATTCACCAACATACTTTTTGCTAAATAGTTTCTTAGTTTCTCCGCTGGACTAATTCACATAGTAAATTACTGACTAGAGACTTTACCTAATCTTGAGAATGCAAGATCTTAAAGCATGTTTGCACAGTCATTGACAAAAAGTCAATAAATCTGAAAAAGACCATGCTAAAAGCCCTAATTTTAAAGCTTTGTAACTTTAAATCATCCATGTCATAATATTTTTAGACATTCAGAACTTTTGTATAGCAATTTGAAAGAATTCAAGTAACACATATAAAACCAAATACAAAATACAATGTTTATTTATTTTGGGTCTTATTATGAAATGTGTAATTAAAACCATATGTTTTTAAAAAGCAAAATTACTCTAATGCTATTTATTATGCATTTCAGATCAAAAATGAAGTAAAAATCACAAATATTTGTGAAATATTAATGCTAAAAATATGTAGAACACTTAAGACCCAACAAAGACACCAGTATTTTAAACAAACATTGGCATTCAGCATCCAACATTGAACAGAAGTTTAATTTATAATTTAATTATAACGTTTATATTTTCCCCATTTCAAAAGGAAGCATCCAGAGACATTTATAACAGACAACATACCAAATGACTGAGGCATAAATACTAAGTCAAATGTGAATTATAGCAAAACATATACAGACTAATTAAACTGCACACTTAAATATGTTAAAAGATATTAGTTTGAGCTAAATCACTCTCATATAGCCATTGTAATTAAAATCATGTATTGTGTTTCAGTACCCTGCAATGCAAATGGTATTTACATATGCTTTATTTCAACCTAATTCAATAATACCAAAGAGGGCAGGTGATGTTTTACATGTTCCACTGGGAGGGGAAAGAATTTAGCATAGTATGTTGTATGTGGCTTACAAAGCAGCCAAATACAGTTCATGATTTGATCACAGAATCACTTACTCAGCAATCCGTTTACCCAGCTCTCTGCTAGAGGGGTTGGAATTGGCCGTGAAAATGACCAGGCCTCCTTTTGTGGCATTCATCTCCAGATTTTTCTTGGTGCCAACCTCAAGGGACTCAGACAGTGGCTCCCTGGGCTCCCAGGCACTGCTGAGCCCTTCCTAGTAACAGGATCACAGGCAGACCTGTTAGGCAGTCACAAAATCACACAATGCAAATCTTGGCAAATCCTACAAGAGGAAGAAGAGAGAGACTGCATAAGGAAGTCTGCTTTTAGAACATTGCCAGCCATAAAACATCTATACAAGTGTGAAAATATCAAAATAAAAAAAGAAAAAATTGATAATAAATATACACTTATATTTATAATGGAGCATTTTGTGTAACTTGCTCAAATATTTATATGTAAACACCTTAAATAAAATGCATTTCTTATTCTGAAGTCTTTGTGCCAAAAATATATAAATATTTTATCAACCTGTGAAATGGGCAAATGAATCATTCACTTTACTTATTTTAGGGGTAAATTAAGGCACTTGTGGGCTCAAGAAAAATAAAGAAAAGGCCACTTAACACATTCAATAGATCATAAGTAAAACCACAACAAACTGCAGAGTGTTTCATAAATCCTCACTGGGCAACTGCAAACTAAAGATTTGCCTTTTTTATTAATAAAACTACATCAATGTTTTCGGCTTAAGAACCGAAACTAGAAATCTGCTGCCGTAAATTCTATATAAAAAGTAGTAGCGAATCAATAAATGTCTTTTCTACCTCAAAACCTTAAATTGTGATCGCGATTAAAAACCGATTAATTGTGCGGATTTGTATTCTGGTGACAGCAGCACTCACGTGATTGTCTCCACGCAACCGAGACATAGAGCCCGTTAACTCACAACCGCAAAACAATACACTAAATACGAACCGATTTTTAGAAACACCGGAGTTCATTCTGCATGTACAATTGTTCGGGGTGCAGTTTTCATTGTGTGCAAAGCGAACGCTTAACTTTTAGTAAGTTGCTAGCAGGCTAGAAAGGCAGCTAGCTTTATCTGTGTGTATGCAAATACATATGGCAGCTATGCTACATTAGCTTTACGTGCTAATACAATACACAATACAAAGCCACAGGCACATTAAGTAAATATCTGCAGGTGTTTTAAGTGGAGTTTAGTTTGGGTATCTCCCCTCTTACCAGTTTTAAGTTTTAATTCTTCTGTCCGAGTGACTTACTGGACACTCAGCTGCTCTTGGGTCAGGAACACACAGTGTGTAATGGAGATCCACGGTGCAGCTTTTCAAAATCCAGGTCCTACTGCAACGTTTCAAAACAAAGCACAAAGTTCAGCTGCTTTTCCTCAAGATCAGCAAAAATCCTCCCATAGAAATGCCTTGTTTAAATAAAACGGTTTGATATGATTCGTGGTTCGTGTCCTTAAAAAAATATATCAACTTCTTTGATATTTATTTTACTAATATTATAATACTGATGCTATTCAGTAAACAGTGAACAATTATTATATAAAATGACTGATTAACAAACTCGTTATAATAATAATAACAATAATAATTATAACAAAATATAATTAGTGGCTTAGGTCTTAGCATGTCTGTCTCTGATTCATTCATTCATTCATTATCTTCCGCTTTATGCTATATTAGGGTCGCGGTGGGATACCCCCTGCCCTTCCAGGGGAGAACGTTTCGGGCGCTGGGCAGATACACCAGGACAGGGCGCCAATCTATTGCTTGTCTGTTTCTCAGCGCTAGGGATTTCCGGTTGGAATCCTAATCTTAGTGCCGTTACCATGTTCTCCTATGCTTTGGTCAATTGAATTCTCCAAATTGCCCCATATAGAGTGTGTTGTGTGTGTGTGTGTGTGAGAGTGACCAGCGATAGATTGGCGCTCTGTCCTGGGTGTATCTGCTCAGCGCCTGAAACGATCTCCCATGGATGGGCATAACCCTAGTAGAGGTTTAAGCAAAAGCTAATAAAAAAAGGAGTAATAATATTTATTCATTCATTATCTCCCGCTTATCCTCAATTAGGGTCGCGGTGGGGTTCCCCATGCCCATCCAGGGGAGAACGTCTTGGGCGCTGGGCAGATAGACCCAGGACAGGGCGCCAATCCATCGCTGGGCACACACTCACTCACACAGACACACTCTATATGGGGCAATTTCGAGAATTCAATTAACTTGATCCATGTTTTTGGACTGTGGGAGGAAACGGGAGAACCCGGAGGAAACCCACGCAGACACGGGGAGAACATGGAAACTCCACCCAGATGGGGATTCGAACCGGGAATCCCTAGCGCTGAGAGGCGAACGTGCTAACCACTAAGCCACCGTGCCGCAGAGTAATAATAATAATGTTAAATTTAAGTTTAACTGTCAAAAACATTCATTCATTCATTCATTCATTATCTCCCGCTTATCCTCTATTAGGGTCGCGGTGGGGTTCGCCATGCCCATCCAGGGGAGAACGTCTCGGGCGCTGGGCGAATAGACCCAGGACAGGGCACCAATCCATCGCTGGGCACACACTCACTCAAACAGACACACTCTATATGGGGCAATTTTGAGAATTCAATTAACTTGATCCATGTTTTTGGACTGTGGGAGGAAACCGGAGAACCCGGAGGAAACCCACGCAGACACGGGAAGAACATGGAAACTCCAACCAGATGGGGATTCGAACCAATAATCCCTAGCGCTGAGAGGCGAACGTGCTAACCACTAAGCCACCGTGACGCCCCTGTCAAAAACATATAAAATTTTGTATTATTTATGTAGCACTCTTCACAACAATGGCTCAAAGCATCATTACAATTTTCTAAGCCTGAACCCCCAAAATACATACCTGGCAGGAGTAATACCATGATCAGTAAGATGGTTCACCCAAAGTGAAACTTAGCACTTCGGTCCAGTCAACCTTTGCAAATTTCCCAAAAGTGGGAATCTCAACTGCAAAATTTCTGTGGAAGTCGTAGACTTGTGGTTTAGGAACCAGCCTTGCGACCTGAAGGCCCCTAGTTTAAATCACCAAGTACTAAGACTATTGCCATTGGGCAATTAACTCCAATTGCTCCCTGGGCAAAAATGCAAACTGAACCATTGGTTTGTTCAAAAACATTAAGAGGCTTATTGGAGCACTCATCCTATTTGAATGGCCTGGCAATGTTAACAATTAAAAACCACAGTAATATACAGATTATGTTTGTATATTTTTGGGTGTAAGGTCCAAAAGAAAAATATATGTTAAGGACAGTAAATTGATTTAATTCAGACATTAATTTTGTGAAAAAGCAAAAAGGTCATAGGTTTCTTTAGTAATATATTAAAAGGACTGCAGACACATACATCCAACAGAAATTGAGGTTCAAAACAAATTAAAAAATAAATAAAAAATAATTTAATCAATGATTGACTTAAATAATTAAGGTCCCTCTGATCCAGGTCATCTTAGGAAGGAGATGAGGAGCTGTTTCACCTTCAAAGAAAACTAGTTAAGACAATAAACACTAACTCTACATCAGCTTTACACATATCAAGTCAAGTATCTATACCAATTTAAATTAAAAAAAAAAAATTCTCACAAAAGAATCAAACCATATAAAAATATTTATTATAGAATTATTATTCTTATTATTCTTATTATTCTTATTATTATTTACATTTTACAAGCAGTGATAAATAAATGTACCAGAGTTGGAAAACTGATGTGTTTTAATTTATGATTTAATTCTAGTGTCATGTGTTGCTGTTAATATATCCAGTCTGTTTGGATCTGTCTGCATTAGCTTTGAACATTGTAATTAAATAATATTGCCCAGCTGTCTTGCATAATTGTTTGAGTTTCGTTAAGGCAACAAGTGGGTCCGTATAGATGTTAGAGTATTATTAATGTAATAAAATTATATAATTACTTTAGATGCAGCCTAGTTTATTCAAGCATAGGACTAAATTTATTTAAAAAAATGGTACAATGTGCCTATACATTTTTTCTTCTAGAAGCACCTTATTAATAGTGTTAATTCCCTTGCACAGTAATGCACCAATTTTTTAAAAAATTATATATAATACATTAAAATATAATGAACATCTTTTGTGCATTTCTGGTAGCTACAGAGACATGGTGACAACTGTATCAGTACTGAGTTTTATACATTACACATACATGCGATCATTAAAAACAGATACACGACAGTGGAAAAAGAGCAATAATATAACGACAAAATGATTACGTAGACCCACAGGTTGTGTAAATTAAATGTAAAAGTACTTTCTGCTATAGTAAAAAAAATGAATATGACATTTTTTAAAGAAAAGAGGTATAATTTTGATTATGTGTGCATTTATTTTGTCCTAAACTCAAATAATTAATCTCAAGTCCAAATTTTTACCCATGTCTCTGTGGTAACGTGGGAAAAATATTAGTAATATATAAAACAGCACAAAAAGGAGTATAAAGAAATACTTATGCTTGAAAAATCACCCAGTTTTATCCATCCATTATCTTCCACTTTATCCTATATTAGGGTCACGGGGCGGCACGGTGGCTTAGTGGTTAGCACGTTCGCCTCTCGGTGCTAGGGATTCCCGGTTCGAATCCCCATCTGGGTGGAGTTTCCATGTTCTCCCCGTGTCCGCATGGGTTTCCTCCCACAGTCCAAAAACATGGATCAAGTCAATTGAATTCTCAAAATTGCCCCATATAGAGTGTGTCTGTGTGAGTAAGTGTGTGCCCAGCGATGGATTGGCGCCCTGTCCTGGGTCTATCTGCCCAGCGCCCGAGACGTTTTCCCCTGGATGGGCATGGGCATGGGCAACCCCACCGTGACCCTAATAGAGGATAAAGCGGGAGATAATGAATGAATGAAGAGGGTCACGAGGGGGGGGGGGACGTTTCGGGCGCTGGGCAGATACACCCAGGACAGGGCGCCAATCCATCGCTGGGCACACACTCACTCACTCACTCACTCTATATGGGGCAATTTGGAGGACTCAATTGACTTCATCCATGTTTCACCTCACCTCACTTCACCTCATTAGTTTTAGTATCTAATAATTCTACAGTGTAGAACTAGTGCCTTGTGTTGTTATTTCATTTGTAAGTCACTTTGGATCAAAGCGTCAGCTAAATGACTACATTTAAATATAAATGTCTCTATTGATATTCATATCGTATACACACCGCACACTGATCCAGGTCACTGTTTCGGTAAATCTTTAATTATTTTAAAAGAAACCGCGCCGTTCGCTCGCGTAACATCCTGCGCGCGTGCTGTGACGTCTTGTGCGATGATTGGTGGATTTGGCGCGGTGAACGCGGTCAGTGTTGTTTGGCGCCATAAGCGGGAAAAAAACTTTAGACTGGTTTCGGTGTTTTAGTTCGTTTATGGAATGGTTTTCTGTTAATACGTTTTTAGTTCTTCTTTATTAAGCTAAATGCTAGTATTAACAGATTTGTGTGGTTACACCTACATATATTGTTAGTTCGGAAAGCGTTGTGTTATGTCATGGTTTTTGAGGAAGACTCGGCTATTCAGCTAAAAGCAGCAGCGGCTTTGTTTTACATTTTATAAACACCGTACAGCTCTTTCATTCTAGTGATGTGGGCTTCTGTTACGGTAACCGGTCTACATTAGGATACAAACAATGGATTATCACCGCATTTATACCAGTGAAACCAATCGGTGAGTGAATTATTGTCAGTTAAAATGTTACTAATGTCGGTTTTTAAATCGCACATTTAATCACGATAATAATTAATTGCTGTTGTGTATAATGGTCCACGTTAGCAGATAACTACACTGTCACTAACCAACCCCGATACAAATTCCCCGCATTTCGAGGCCTCGTTTGTTGTCTTCTAACATTTTTGTTTAAGAATTCATCTTTATATTTATTGTATGACACTTTGACAAAACCATAAAGTACCCCAAAACCCCCTTCTTTATTTAAAATAAATGACGATGATGCCACGCGCTTTAATCTTACTCCGTACACAACATGTTATCTACAGTCTATCTATGTTATTTGTTTGTAATATTCACAGTCTTTGAAGTGTTTTAGCATATACAGAAACATGGAATAAACGATTGTAATAAACATTTGTTTAATAGGAATGTAACTGGTAATGCTGTTTTGTAGAAATTCTTGCAAACATCTGTCATGTCTTTAATAAACTGGCAAAATTGGTATTTGTGTGTAAATGTTTCATAGGATTTATTTTGACAAAACACTTATAAACTAAATAAACACTAAATAATGACTTGTTTTTAATTTCTTAGGTCGGTAAGTTGAAAAATACAGGAGCAATGGCTGGAGTTGTTGCTATGGCACATGTTATAGAAGATTTTGAAGCCAGCCAGGTTCGTTATATCATTATGAATAATAATAATAATTAATTTTTATGTTAAATCTCCTGTTGTATAATAATTGTTTATATGTTAGCCCTGCAAGAAGACAAGGAAAGATGATGATCCACCACCACCAAGGACCATTACGAACTATTTTATGCCCTTATCAAAGCCTTTGGAAAAACCTTTCTCCCCTCCTCGAACGAACAACATTATGGATTACTTTAAGAGGACTTCACCTTCTCTAGAGACAAAAGGCTCTTTTCAAAAGAACACCAACCCTCAAACTCATGAGATCCCCAGCCCTCAGGAATTCAAAACAAAGTCATGTAAAGCACAAAAGCAAAAAAGAATTAGGAAAGCTAAGCAACAGAACAAGCAACAAGAACCCGAAGTGATTAGTGACGACTGTGAAGAAAACTTGAATGAAACCCTGCCAAAGAAAAGCAGCAGTGTGCCTGTGCTTGGCAGTGACACCTTAGTCATGCTTTCTCAAATGAGCACTGAAATCTGTTTAAAAGAAGAACCTCTTGTAAGTGATCCTGCTGCAGACAAAATTGTGAAGGATGTGTTACAAAACTGCAAAAATAAGAGCAAGGCTCATCAAAGTCAGGAGGGGGATCATGGAGCGACAGACATCATGACTTCCACAGAAAGCAAAGCTAAAATTAAAAAGTCATTAAATAGAAAAACAAGAAAAGCCAAACTCGGCCAAAGTGAAATGTGTAGCACTCATGATGCACAGTCCTTGCATGACACCAGTTTGGAGGTCAACGTGGATGAAACATCAGACCTGAACTCTAGTACTGTTACTGTGTCATTTGAAGATTTTTTACAGAGTCAGCAGGATAATGAAGTTACTGCTCCTGATTCTGCTGAAGCCACCCCAGATTCAAAATCATGTACAGATCGAAGTTATGTGGTTTCTTCTGTGCCC
Organism: Corydoras maculifer; assembly: GCA_019802435.1. NCBI lineage: Eukaryota > Metazoa > Chordata > Actinopteri > Siluriformes > Callichthyidae > Corydoras > Corydoras maculifer. The sequence goes on from JAFMOD010000226.1 coordinate 1,442,940, forward strand.
CAGGTGTCACCAAGAACCCTTACAGTTCAGGCTGAAGTGCATCCCATCTCCCCAGAGTCAATTAAGGAGCCTCAGTTAAAGATGGCATCCATTTTCTCTATAAGTAAGAAAAAGCGTCATGCAGAGGATGTAAAAATATCATCTGGTACTAGTCTTCAAGTGACTCCTTACAATGTGCCTGACATTAAAAGAAAATCTAATGTCGTTCTTCATGAGGAAGATTTAGAGCTAGCTGTTGTTGAATCCAGCTCTACTCCTAAGAGCAACCAGGAGGAAAGAAAGCAGTTTTTAAATGCCTTCAAACAGCCTAACCTAGATTTATCCAAATGTAAAAACTCCAAGAACCCAAATCTGCAAAAGCTGGTCAAATCTGATGCTACTGAGATAGTGGCTCCTGTTGTTAAACCAGATGAGAGAAATTCTGATATGAACGAACCAGTGTCGAGTACCGAACTAAAACCCAATGTTGGAAAGAGGAAAAACAAAAAAATTAAGCGCAACAAGGGCACACACCTGCCTGAAGAAGTATTAAATAATCAAAAGCAAGAGGATTGTCCATCGTCAAAGGAGGCAGAATCTATTAGCGGCTCTGCTGAAGATGGTAGTAATCAATCTCCAAAAGATGTAAGAAGATCTACCAGAGGTCAGACACAGAAACTAGAGGCTTCTGTTCCAAAAAGAGATCCTTCCCCACGCAAGACGAGGAACAGTGCGAAGGTTGGAAGTGCTACAGTATCCCATCCTGAGGTTACCGTAGCTTCCACTCCAAAATCTCATAGGCTTAAAAGGAAAATGTACAAGGCTGAAATGCTCTCTCCACTAGACAAGCAAGGAAGCCCCATCAGGTTAGTTTCCAGTCAGATGCTGTTTATTTTTGTCTTTAATATATTTTAAATGTTTAATTGAATAAAAAAAAGAAAGCATTTCATACTAACAACCTCAGAAGGTTGATATTATTTTATGTTTTAATACATGATAATATTGATTTATTGTTATATTTCTTCCACACACACTTGATCAAAAAACTAGCTCAGATAATGATCAGGTTTAACAATTCTGCTGTATTACTTGTTTTCCTTTAACTACTGAATTGTTTTCTCAAATTTTCTTGTAATTGTATCTTAATTTGTAAGTCGCTTTATATAAAAGCATCTGATAAATGACTAAATGTAATATCAAGCTGTCTGGACCAATATGGTAATAACGCTTTACAAAAGAACTGTAATTGTATGTTTTTGTTGGACAAGAATAATATAACTAATTACTTAAAAGTACTTACTATTACTTAAGGTAAATAGGTTTGCCTCTTTTGTAATGTGTTTTGCTGTCTGTGAGCAGTTTGATTGATTTTGCTGAACTGATTCCCGTGAATCGTTTGATGGGTTTTTGAGTTTTGATTCTCTTATGGATCTTATTTTTCCTTTATTTTATATCACTGAAATGTTGCACTAAATGTAAAAAAAAAATAAAATCGGCTCAGTTATAGCTGTAACGACTCCCATTGAAGACCATTAGAATGTTTTTGAAAGTTGTGTGCCTGGTCTTCTTGTTGAAAGTTCTACATTTAATGAAGTTTTTCCTTGGATACAGATTTCCACAGACACCACTGGCCAGTCTTTAGTCTTGCTTTGACACTTTAGGTGTTTTAGGAGTTTTTCCACTTCTTACCTGCCAATCAAGACCTGCCTACCTGTGTATGGATAGAACATTTGACTTGTACAGAAAGAGACACATTTTCTTTTTTTGAGCTTAATGTATAAAAGAAAGCAATCCCAAAAACCCGTCATAAACAGAACCATTTATCTTGCTTTAAAAGACTGCAATTGTTTGCTGTTTTACACACAGGGATAACTTGGCATTGGTTGGCACAATTTAAAGTAAATTAAGAAGTCTAGATAGTCTAAATGCAACTGGCATGGTCCTGTAGTATGTTCAGTTTAAGACACTAATGATTCTTGATCATGTATGAAAGTGGAGAATCTGTTGTAAAAACTAGTCAACTTAAAATGCCAAGTAATTTTTTTTAGGTTAACAGTTCAAAGTGTTAAAAAACTTTAACCGGTGTTCAATCTATTTTATGTCTTTGACAGAATGAGGATCACCAGAGTGCTTCCATCTCTAGCTTCTGAAGCCGGAGATTTTGAAATTTTAAGTCCTCTTTCACTGCCGGTAAGATTTCCTCAAATTTGATGTATAATTATGAAGATATACTGTACACTTGCACAATTAAAGAGTCCGTACTTATTTTATCTAGGGTTCCAATTCACTAAAGAAGAGAAATCAGGCTAAGAAGTTGGTTAAGAAAGCAAAAGCAATTCAGCAAAACAAACAGGCGGCCTCAGGGGAGAAGGCGTCTGTGCGGCGCTCTGCCAGGAGCAAAGAGCCTGTCAAAATCAATTACTGTGAGGATGAGGTATAAAATGTTTACTGTATACTTAGATCGTTTAAAATAAATTGATTACCAGTGTATACAATTAGTGCTTTTATTGACTTTTGCGTTACAATTTTTCTAAGGACTCTGTAGTGTATTTGGAAGGTGGTCTGAGCAACCCTGCATTTGTATCAAAAGAAAAGGTCAAGAATCAGAAAAATCTTCGAAGTCTCAATGATGTTTTGGGCAAAAAACTACCACAAGACAAGGACTGTAAGACTGCTGCAGGTATATTGTTCAGAAAAGAGTGTGGTTTAATGCGTTTTTATTTATTTATTTATTTATTTTTAATAAATAATTTAGTCTAATGATTTGTTCTTTGCAGGGTCCAAGCTGGCACCTATGTTTTTTGACCGAAAAGGACTGAAACCATCAGCAATGATCAGTCTCCTTGATGAAAGCAGGTATTCTTTAACACGAAAATAAATGTAACATTCTTTAACTAAATGGCAAAAGTGTTTTATTGAGCTCTTGAAACTTACTATTCCACAGTCGTGAGGGTTCCGAGAACTCTCAAGATGACGAACAGTTTCGGGCGAAAAAGGAGTTTCTGAAAAGTGGTCTACCTGAGTCTTTTAAAAAGCAAATTGCCAAAACAGCAGCAAACAAACAAGCCTATGCTCAGGCATGTGCTTCATTTCAGCTTGTGGTTCATGTGCAGCAGAGACTCATGGGTAAGCCATCCCTTCCTACATTTTGTAAAATGAAACTGTATCGCTCTGTTTCAAATAGACAATTTTTTTTGGTTTGCTTTGGACAGATTGCTCCATGTGGACTCTTCCATGGCCTGCAAGCCCATTGTTGGAATTCTTAAAGGAGTGGTACCATTTACCATCTGCACCAGTCATGACCGTGAAGGGTTCTATAGGATATTCCATTGTTCCTGCTTCAAGAACCAGTAGAAACAAAGTAGGCTAGTTGCTGTCTTTAAAGTAAAATTACTGTAATTCCGCTTCTTCTGAGTAATGTAACTTATTACCTTATTTAACAAAACATTTGTTATAATTGTTGAAATTTAAATGTTTATCTGTAGGATCAGCTTATCATAATTGTGCTGTAGGCAGGTCCGGTTCCATTTGATAAACCTGATAAATGTTTTAATAGCTTGCGAACCCAATTTAACTTGCTTTCTTACTTGCATTGTAGGCTTATGGCACATGAACAAGTTGTACTTTGAGTGCAAACAAAATGCTCAGATGTAGAAATGAATTGATGAGAAAAGCCTTGTGTCACAGTGATTTAGCTGACATCATGAGCTGGTTCGGACATCTGTTCATTCTTGAGATTAAGGACAAAATTCTAATGTAGTGTTGTTGATGCACTGTATGCATTGATTAAATAAAAAAAAAAGATTTTGCTTAGTAGGAGGCACGGTGGCTTAGTGGTTAGCACGTTCGCCTCTCAGCGCTAGGGATTCCCGGTTCGAATCCCCATCTGGGTGGAGTTTCCATGTTCTCCCCATGTCTGCGTGGGTTTCCTCCGGGTTCTCCGGTTTCCTCCCACAGTCCAAAAACATGGATCAAGTTAATTGAATTCTCCAAATTGCCCCATATAGAGTGTGTCTGTGTGAGTGAGTGTGTGCCCAGCGATGGATTGGCGCCCTGTCCTGGGTCTGTCTGCCCAGCGCCCGAGACGTTCTCCCCTGGATGGGCATGGGGAACTCCACTGCAACCCTAATAGAGGATAAGCGGGAGATAATGAATGAATTTTGCTTAGTAATTTGTTACTTTGATATGCAGTGATTGGTAAAGTAGTAACTTTTTTTTGTTGGGGGGGGGTAGCAACAGTGATTTTTAGCAACGCACACAATGTTGAATGCTAGAAACTGCAAAAAAATGTTTTTGGAAGATAAGATTCAATTGAAGGTCAGCAGTAACAGGATTTTGGTGGGTCATTTAACTGCATTAACAATTTTTGTGGTTGTCACATGTGCCATGTTTTAATTGCTTACCACAAGTCACAAAAATCAGCCCTATCTTTAAAGTTCTACCACATCAGTGACCATCAATATGCAGATTTTATTTATGATGATGGAATAATATTTTTATATGGTCTGTTTAGGTCTCAGGCTTACATAAAGAATTTCCAGAGCAAGTTCGAGATCAACTGTTGGAGGAAATAAAAATGTGTAACCTCTCTTTTCCCGTCGAAAGATTTTTTACCCAATTTTTAACGAGATACAAGGAATATGTACAAACCTTCGTTTCAGGTATTAATACATTAATTCTTTTTTATAACTTATTTTTTCAATAAATAGGGTTGTTACCAGTTCTTATATACGTGAATTATTTTCTGACACATGCTTCCACTTTGCCATATTTTTTTCTTAGAACCTGAGAATGAAGCTAAAACCCATAAACCTGGTGCCCTAACTGAGTCTATGAGAGGAAAACGTAAACGGATAGATGAGCGCAAAAAGGCTGGCAGATTAGCCAAAAAACGGAGGGCTGTAGATGAGACGGAGGGGTCACTCATTGTCGTATCTGACGAATCTGATTCAGAAAATGTGAAAATGCCAATAACCACTAAGAGTATTGGTTGTAAAAGGCGTTCACGAGGAAGCAAACAAACAGAAGAGGATTCTAACCCTTTGATGCTAAGCACATTTACAAAGGAGCAAATGGTTTCTCCAACCTCATGTGATCCATCAATCTCAGAAAAAATAATCAAAGGTAAATACACGGTATTGGTATATTATTTTGGAATGTCTTATTAATAAACAAAAGCTTATGGTGTTATAATTTTTGCCTGGGGTACGTTCAGTTTTCTAAAACCCAGTTTGCCATTGTTTCTTAGATAGAATTAAGGAGGATGTGCTATGGACAGAGAAGTACCAACCACAGCATTCTAATGACATCATTGGAAACATGGCATCTGTTCAGAAGTTGCACAGGTCTGTTAAGTTTTTTTTTCATAGCAATGTGAATGGTAGGGTGTGTCACTGGTGGATTGTTTAATTCTTTTTTTTTACCATTAGTTGGTTAAAGGAATGGAAACTCAGGGCTGACCGGGAAGAGAGGAGGAAACAGCGTGAGAAAAAGCAAGAGGATTGCAGTAATGGTAAAACTGTCATAGTGAAATTGAAATCCAGACCCCTTTATTAATCCTGAAAAGATAATTGTAGTCCCATTGGTTCATGACCACCTTTGTTTGTGTAGATTCCTGGTTTGGAGAAGATGACAATGACTGGCTGGAGGAAACAGAGGACATGCTGTGCAACACGCTGCTCATCACTGGCCCTACTGGTGTAGGCAAAACTGCAGCTGTATATGCTTGTGCACAAGAGCTTGGCTTTAAGGTCTGTTTGCAATAAGCATTAATCTAAATTATGTTTTTTTTTTTTTTGGTTTTTCAGTCCTGCCACCCATTGGCAGCAATTTACTTATCTCGTCTGCAGATCATTATTAAATCACAGTACATACAAAAAATGCAGGACTGTGACTTCGTGTTCAGATCTAATTTCTCACTTTTCTTACTTATTCTAGGTTTTTGAGGTTAATTGTTCATCTCAGAGAAGTGGTCGTCAGATCTTGGCTCAGTTAAAGGAGGCCACTCAGTCTCACCAAGTGGATATCCATGGGGCCAATGCCCATAAACCAACTTACTTTAACAGTTACAGCAGTAACAATTCCACCAAACCTGGCACTTCACCAAGTAAGTAATGTTGTAATTAGCTTTTTAATGTACATGATCATATTTGTATTCATGCTGTACAATTACGTTTAACTTGAACACCCTTTTTAATAAGTAAAACTGATTACAAGACCCATGAGTGTTTTTTTTCCCTCTTAATTACAGGGAAATTAAACTCCCCAAGGAGAGTGGTTTCATCTCCTAGAAAACCTCCCCAATCTCCTCGAGGTGTCACAATAAAAAAGGGAGGCTTGGCACCAGTTTCATTGGCCAGTTTCTTTAAAATGGGTAGAAAGAACACTGGCAAAGATACTGGACTTCAAAACAAAAAGGCCCAGAAAAGTAGGTTTTTAAGTTAATATGTAATTAGATGAATATCACCATAAACACTTTGTTAAAATATTGTTCGTATGTTTTTATTTGGAAAACAGACAGTACTAAGTCTGATAAGGCTGTTGATAAGAGTGAAGCACCAGTAAATGCAGAGACCAAGCTCCCAGTTGAAGAACCGGGAAAGAGAACTGCTACTTCTCTCATTCTGTTTGAAGAGGTTGATGTCATCTTTGATGATGACTCGGGCTTTCTGGCTGCAGTTAAAACCTTTATGAACACTACCAAAAGGCCTGTCATTTTAACAACAAGTGGTAGGTGCTAGAATAATTTCCGTTTAAAAGATAAAATCCTCTTTAAGCAACTAGTATTAATATAAAGTAAGTTATTAATATAAATAGTAAGTATTCTTGGGGACGCTTGTTTTAGATCCTATGTTCAGTGCTGTGTTCGATGGACACTTTGAGGAAATCCATTTCAAAACTCCCACTGTGGTAAGACTTTTCCTTATAAAACACCACACTTCATTGTTTTTGATAGATATTGTTGACAGCACTTTCTTTTTTTGTAGGTGGATTTGACAAGTTATTTGCAGCTGCTCTGTCTGGTAGAAAATATAAGGACAGACAGGGAGGACTTGACCAACCTGTTGCACTGGAACAGATGTGACATTCGGCAAAGCATCCTAAACCTTCAGTTCTGGGCTCGCAGTGGAGGTGGTCAGCAAGTAGCACGTTCTATTTTGTCATCAGGTGGGAACAATATTTTTCATATAGTTCCATTATAAATTGCAGAACACTATATATATATATATATATATATATATATATATATATATATATATATATATATATATAGACCATTACTTAGTTTTCATTAACTGTCAGATTAGAAAATGATCTAATATTACATATGTTAGTAGTAAATATATGTAAACATTTAAAACCAGCAGGTTCTTTAAGGTCAGGTGTGTCTTTTTCTTTACGGTCTCCAGTTTCAAAGTTTTTATAAATGTGTCAATATTGTATGAGTAGACGTCCTGGTGTCTGCTTTAAGGCAGATACAGTTTATCGTATTTGTCTGGTTTTATATCATATTTGCTTATTACATTGACATTACAGTTTATTGTTTAGCTTTGAAACCTATTTAATGATTGTATTTTTGTTCAGGTGCTTCAGAATGTGATGGAAAAATGAGAGTGTCTACAGTGGAAGGTGATGGTGTTCTACCCTGTCACGTTGGATGTGTAGAGTCATTAATGGGCCTCCCAAATTTTCAGCAACATGTGGAAATAGAAGAAGTACTTGAGGTTTTTTTTTTTTTTTTTTTTTGGGTCTCTGTTCATGTTCAAATACTGCAAGTTAAGTTTGCATTATATTGCATCTCTGTCTCTCATTATCTCTCTTAGAGCAAACCTTTAGCCAAGGAAAGCTTGAAGTTCTGGGAAAAATCTGGATATAAAGGTGTAAATTTACTTTACTCAAATTTAGAGGTGTTGTTGCCTCTTCCCCTTCGTCCACTGCCAAAGCCAACCTTTGGATTGCAGCCATTGTCAAACCTAGAACCATCTTCTGAAGTCTTGGGCAAAAATCTATCTCAGCCGGAGGATCATTCTGATGATGTGAGCCCTGTGAAGGTGTCCGCCAGGATGAGGCAGAAGAAGAGGTTAAACTTGGAAGGCAAAAACACTTCTGTTTATTCAGACTCTGATTCAGACAATGACTTCCTTTCCCTGGACAAACCCAGCACTATACCTGCTGAGGGCAAGGACATAACTCCAGCACAGGATCAGGCAATACAGGAGCCACCGGTCTCCAAAACTAAAGTGAGGATGAGAAAGAAGCTGTCTGATGCTGAAAGGAAGAAAAGTAAACCGGTTTCACAATGTCTGAGCTCCTTAGCTGAATATCTGGACCACATGTCATTTCTGGATTCCTCTCTGCACTTTGAGCCTTCTAATGCAGAAGGATCTTATAGACCACAGATCTACTGTTGGACGGGAGCAGAAGTAAAAAGTGGAATGACTGATGAAGTTCGGCTCGAGTGTGGACACAGCAAGAATGAATTTGACTCAGAAGAAATCCGAACTATATTAGAGGGTCTCAGTTTTGGGAAATGTAAAAATGAAATCTCTACAGCTTGGAATGCAGTCCAGAAGATGGAAGAAGCAATCCGTGTGGAGGTTGAAGAGGAACTTACTCTTCCAGTAGCTTCACACATGCAGAACTTTAACCTATCTCAATATTCACCTTGTGACCCAAGGTGAGAAATCAGGTTCTAGTACCCACTTTTACTGTAGCTTTAAATATTGTAAGGTATGTGGATATTAGGATAATGTCTGCACTATATAGTTTCTAGCCTTTAAAATTGAGACTAGATTTATTTGTCGATCATTGTGATTTAAAAAAAAAAAATGTGTTCATTTATTTTAAACTAAGCAACCAATTGAGTGTGTGACTTCAACTTTACTTCTGAGAATGGAGATTGTGAGCCAGACATTCTCGAGCATTCAGTGTCTTTTTAATGGTTAAAATGAATAAAAATCAAAAAGTCAAATTTTTTAATGCAAATAATGTAATGTTCATAGAAATTGTGTAATTTCTAAATAATAGTGTATTTTGTTTCAGTGTGCTTGACATTAGGAGGGAGGTGAATAATACAGTCCTTACCAGTCTGTCTTTAAGCACACAAGGAAACCGAGCAGCAATATCAATGGACTACTTGCCCTGTTTACGTACCATCTGTAAATCTGAGAGACTAAAGGAACAGGGAAAGATCAAACGCAGGTAGTATCCCCCCCACAAAACATCATAGATTCAGATCTACCAAGTCAAAGCTAGAAGAACAGTAGAATTAGTTTTTAGCCTGTTTCTCTGTTCATAACTGCAATAACATTTACTTAAGGGCCATATATATAATATTATATGATATTCTAATATACTTAATAGAATGGGCAATGTATATACTTATAAATTAGTTAATTTACTGGGTTTTTTTTCTCAGTAAGGCTTTAAATTAAAGTATATTTTAGAGCTCGCTTAAGACAGGATGTGGGTTTCACATCTCATCGAGTGTAAGCTTATTAGTTGAAAAGTTCTTCAACTAATGCCGTTTTAAATATATCTGACACTACTACAAGCTTTAACACCTCTACATCTTGGTGTTAAAATGACGTTTACATTTACTTAGTAGGCTTGGGTGTAATTCTGTTGTCACCTTTTTATTAATTTGTTGATTTTGTTCTACTTCACAGGTTTATGCACTACTTTGAAAACATCCACTTCTATTTACCTAAATCCACTCTTCAGCACCTGGCATCAGATTTCCCCTGAAATCATCCGATCACATTGTGAGGTCGTGGAGGTGGCCTTTGGGTGGCAGCTCAGTCTCATGTATTTGTACAGTAATATAATATGACTAATTTGAAAGGTTTTGTAATGGATATTCTGTTTTATATATTGATATAATGTTTTGTACTTAAGCATGTTGTGTGTTTTATCAAGAAATAAGTTTGAAATTTCAACCGACAGAAAACATTTTTCCTTTTAATGTAAATAAACAACTTGTTTATTTTTATTTGTAATACCTGGCTGCCTTTTGTAGTTCATTATCTTCTCTGTGCTAAGGGTTTTCTGTTCAGAAATATCATTGAATTTTAATGATTTCTCCAACTCAACAATAAATATGAATTTTACAATGCAAGTATTATTGTGCATTTTTAATCCATTACATTACTGTCTTGAAATCATCCTGTCATTTACTTGCATCTTACAGATGAATTAAGTGATGTTAAAGATTTCAATAGTAAACTGTGTATTCTGGACTGAGATTAGCTAGGCAGCATGGTAGCTACAAGCTAGCTAATCTCCAATTGCCAGTAAGGCATGGTATACAAACTTCTTTCTGGCTTAACCCTGATTACACTGTTCTAGAGCACATAGTGATGATAAGGATTGAGAAGTCTGTAACAATATCTAAAGTGCTAAGTTCATTTTAAACTTGGGTAAAGTTGCATGATGTACAGTAGTTGTAACATTTTTCTATATTTCTATTTCTATATATAAGGTAACAAAAATGATAATGAACCAAATCAAAGGTCTGGACACTGCGTGGTTCTTTCTTGGTTATTACAGTTGGCCAACTTTACTGTAGTAACCAATTTTTGTAATTGAATCATTTTATTTTAAACAAATCTTTTGCTTATTTTTTTCTGGCAAATGTTTTTGGGGATTTTTTTTATTAGCTGCTCCAAATTTATTACACTATTATTATGCTAACATTACAAATACTTTACTACTCCACTCTCTCCATTGGATCCCTGTAGCTGCCCACATTCAGTACAAGGCAGAGAGTCTGGCCTCCTGGACAATCTTCGGCTTGACTTCCTCCAATCTTAACTGTTTTCTGCTAAATGTAAATGTAGATGAAGTAATATTTTATGTTATTATGCAGTTTTTCCTAATATAATGCAAGTTATTTAAACTCAAAATGTTGAAAAAACGTTTTCTGATTAGGCCTTTGGTTTGTTGACAAGACCTTTAGATGAGAGCAGCTATGTTCTTTATATAGAGCATAGTGTGTTTTTTTCAGCCTGGGTGTGCACACTATTGTTTATTGTTCTTGTTAAGTACAGTCATCTTCTTAACATAAGTATGAGCTTATGAGACATTTAAGTGCTATAAAGTTACATTTAATTTTGTATTTCTACAAATTTGCACTTCTTTTATTTTTTTGCATTTCTACAAAAAAAAATTAGACTCCAAGAGAACAGTGTACTGCTAATTAAAAAGAGTTTCTGCAATCATACCTCATTGTTTTACCAGCAATTAGAAAACTGACTCCTTAGTCTAAATGTTTTACTTGTAGTGTAACTGTTGTTCTAGAGGGTCACTTAATTTTCTATTTAATATATACCCAAGTATTATAAATTTTTATTGGATATATACCCCTCCTCCTTGGATCACCACCTTACCGTGGTGGAGGAGTTTGCGTGCCTGAATGATCCTAGGAGCTATGTTGTCTGGGGCAAAAAGCCCCTGGCAGGGTCTCCCAAGGCAAATTGGTCCTAGGTGACAGGCCAGACAAAGAGTGGTCCGAAAAAAAAAACCCTATGAAAAAAGACAACAAGAGCACGTGTACCCTGCCCGATATAGGGTTATCGGGGCCCCACCCTGGAGCCAGGCCCGGGGATGGGGTTCGTCAGCAAACGTCTGGTGGTCGGGCACTTCCCCATGGTGCCCGGCCGGGCCCAGCCCGAAGGAGCTACATGGGTTCCCCCTCAAATGGGCTCACCACCTGTGGGGGGGGGGGTAGTAATAGGGGTTCGGTGCAGTGTGGATCGGGCAGTGGCCGGAGGCGTGGGCCTGGGCGTCGCGATCCTCGGTTGCTAAAATTGGCTTTCGGAACTTGGAACGTCACTTCACTGGCAGGGAAGGAGCCTGAACTTGTGCGGGAGGTTGAGAGATACTGGCTAGATATAGTCGGGCTCACCTCAACGCACAGCTCGGGTTCTGGGTCTAATCTCCTTGAGAGGGGCTGGACTCTGTTCTTTTCTGGAGTGGGCTTTCTCGTGGCCCCCCGGCTTGAAGCATGCATGTTGGGGTTTTCTCCGGTGGACGAGAGGGTAGCGTCCCTACGCCTTCGGGTTGGGGAACGGGTACTGACTGTTGTCTGCGCTTATGCGCCGAATGACAGTTCAGAGTACCCAGCCTTCTTAGAGTCAGTGGGGGGGGTACTAGAAAGTGCTCCCCCTGGAGACTCTGTAGTCTTACTAGGGGACTTCAACGCTCACGTGGGCAATGACAGTGAGACCTGGAGAGGTGTGATTGGGAGGAACGGCCCCTCTGATCTGAACCCGAGTGGTGTTCAGTTGTTGGACTTCTGTGCAAATCACGGTTTGTCCATCACGAACACCATGTTCGAGCACAAGGGTGTCCATAAGTGCACATGGCGCCAGGATGCCCAAGGCCGCAGTTCAATGATCGACTTTGTAGTTGTGTCATTGGACTTGCG
>JAFMOD010000226.1:1460757-1638147 GCA_019802435.1 Corydoras maculifer
TATATATATATATATATATATATTAATTTTTTTTTTTTTTTTTGCAATTTCAAGGAATGAACCTAAAATACCGGCAGCTGAATTAACATGGCCTACTTTATTTTGTACATGATTAACAAAGAATGCACTGGTTCCCTGAAAAATGCTGTTTACAGCAGTCTGATTATTCACCAATCTAGCAAATATAGCTTACTGCATTTATTTCCAGTATACAGGACTGCTTATCTAAAGTAAGGAAGAACTATTAAGAGAAGGCTAGAACATGGTTTTCTATTCATATGACATGATCAAATAACATGATGGGGCAGTTGTAGGCTTGTGGTTAAGGAACCAGCCTTGCAGAAAGGTCCCTGGTTAGATTTCCGGTTCCACCAAGTACTATGGCTAAAGAGCATTTGGGAAGGGCACGTATCCCACCGATCCGGGCACGTGTGCTTACTTTAGCGCTGTGTATATGTGTGTTTCACTGCATAAATGGGTTAAATGTGGATAACAAATTCCTCTGTGTGTAAGTACAGTAGGCAAAATTTATCACTTTATCAAAATTATTCGTATGTATGTACTATAGTAAGTAATTCTATATATTTTATTTATACTATACCAAAGGCAATAAATGTAAAATTTTTTCAATGCATTACATTATGTCCATGCTAAATTAAAGGTTTTTGTAATTTATGTTTTTTAAACTATGTAATATTAGATTTTTTTTACAGGAACTATGCCTGTCTCTTAAAATCTCAGCAAATTAAAAAAAAAATGCTTATTATTGACTAGTGGCCTTTATTTCATCCTCTTTTCTGGGTTACAGAGCCAGACTGGGCTTCCTTTACCCTTGGCATTTTTGTTTGTCTAAACTGCTCCGGAACCCATCGTAACCTATCAAGCATCAGCCGAATAAAATCCATACGATTAGACTTCTGGGATGATGAACTTGTGCAGGTAAAAAGGTTAAATGTAAACTGATGATATTTTACATTTGAACCGTTGAACAGATTGGTAACCTGCTTATTGTTGTGTATCATGGAACTGCATGGAATAATGTACAGTTCATGAAAGCCAAAGGAAATGAGGATGTCAAAGAGATTTATGAGAAATTTGTCCCTGTCTTCTATTATCAACCTCAGCACAATGACTGTGAGTAAGTACTCGCTTAAAGTAACATGTGTTTTCGTTATAAATGGGTGATTTACAGGTATTGTTATGACAGTTGGTCTTACAAAAGAAATTTGTCAATAGGGAAGTGGGAGACTGCTGAGGTGGCAGACTAATTTAGACAGGAGCGTACACGCGAGAGAGAGAGAGTAAGCATTGCTGTTAGTAACAATAAGGGGAACTACTGACATATTCCTGTTTCAGCAAGGGGAGGAGGGTTTTAGAGGTCAAACCTTTGATTATTTTTATGTATTTGTTTAGTTCCCAACACAAATGTTTTATTTTTTATTTTAAACAGCATATTATATTTTGAATAGGAAGTTTTAATTGGGAAATTAGTAGGTTTTACTGCTTGTGCTGCTGTACAAATAAACATGTGATAATTTAAGAATAACTTCCTATTTCCTATATTGTCTGATATGGTTTATTTCTGTGCCTTAGGGTTTTGAGAGAACAGTGGATTAGAGCCAAGTATGAAAGGCAAGAGTTTACAGAGGAAAATAAGCTAAGACCCTACACATCAGGTACATTTACATCTTTTATGCTGTAATATTATCACATTTTTTTGAAACAACTTTATTAGGTGTACTGTATATTAAATGTAGCCAACGTATGGACACTCATAATTTATATAAATATAAAGAAAGAGAGCGGCACGGTGGCTTAGTGGTTAGCACGTTCGCCTCTCAGCACTGGGGATTCCTGGTTCAAATCCCCATCTGGGTGGAGTTTCCAAGTTCTCCCTGTGTCCATGTGGGTTTCCTCCGGCTTCTCCGCTTTCCTCCCACAGTCCAAAAACATGGATCATGTCAACTGAGTTCTCCAAATTGCCCCATATAGCGTGTGTAAGTGTGCATGTCTGTGTGAGTGTGTGCCCAGCGATAGATTGGTGCCCTGTCCTGGGTTTATCTGCCCAGCTCCCGAAACGTTCTCCACTGGATAGGCATGGGAAACCCCACCGGGACCGTAATATATATAATATGAATTATTAAAGAAAGAGGGAGAGAGAATGAATGAATACTTTTTTCTGGGAGGATAGCTAGTAGCACATCCATCCCTCATCTTCCACTTTATCCTATATTAGGATCGCGGGGGGGTTCCCTATGCCCATCCAGGGGAGAATGTTTCGGGCGCTGGGCATATACACCCAGGACAGGGCGCCAATCCATCGCTGGGCACACACTCACTCACTCACTCACACAAACACACTCTATATGGGGCAATTTGGAGAACTCAATTTACTTGATCCATGATTTTGGTCTGTGGGAGGAAACCGGAGAACCCGGAGGAAACCCACGCGGACATGGGGAGAACACGGAAACTCCACCCAGATGGGGATTCGAACCTGGAATCCCTAGAGCTGAGAGGCGAACATGCTAATCACTAAGCCACCATGCCGCCCGCTAGTAGCAGATACATACTGTTAACAATACATTCATTCATTCATTCATTATCTTCCGCTTATCCTCTATTAGGGTCGCGGTGGGGTTCCCCATGCCCATCCAGGGGAGAACGTCTCGGGCGCTGGGCAGATAGACCCAGGACAGGGCGCCAATCCATCGCTGGGCACACACTCACTCACACATACACACTCTAAATTGGGCAATTTTGAGAATTCTATTAACTTGATCCATGTTTTTGGACTGTGGAAAGAAACCGGAGAACCCGGAGGAAACCCACGCTGACACGGGGAGAACATGGAAACTCCACCCAGATGGGGATTCGAACCGGGAATCCCTAGCGCTGAGAGGCGAATGTGCTAACCACTAAGCCACTGTGCCGCCCGTTAACAATACAGCACAATAAAATAATAAAAATTGTAAAAAAAATAAAATAAAATAAGAAAAAATAAGAAAAGGTGAAGATCAGTAAAGATCAATTGCAGAAAAATAAAGAATAAATAATGTGTAATACTAATAATAAATATGTTTGTTGTATATATAGTTTCAACTTAAAAAAAAAAAAATCAAATTAAGTATATACTGAGTAGTGTGAATAAAGGTTGTTCAAAGGGCAACGTGGCAGTGTCCATCTTATAAGGTATTTAAAGGTATTTCATTTGTTTGGATTAAAGATTTACTGGAACAATATATAGTACTAACCAGTCATGTTATCAAGGCATGAATCAAGGCATTTTGTATATATCTGGTTGTTAGTCTATTGTCTTTGTTCAAATAGATGTTCTGAACAGAGAGATCAGTTTACAGCAGCAGTCTACTGAAATATTTTTATTGACAATGCATGCAGGACATGCGGAAGCCATAATTTTATTATATTAAGTTTTTTCCCACCTATGTATCTTTTTCTTTGCCTGGGACAGTTAAAAACATTGACTTGTCAGTCATCAGCAGTACTCGAGCTGGGTGTCGAGAGAGCACATTCCACAGTCTTTACACTTGCCCCAGCACATGTAATATGTATGTAGCAGATTGTATGGCTTAGAACCACTTCAAAGGCAGCACAAAACAATGTAAAGCAAATCTTCCACCAATTTAAAGATAGACTTTCCCTAGCAAATGTTACAGTACAAAGTTACAGTAATATTCTCCTTTCTTGTAGGCATCTATGAAGGTGTGCTGTGGAAGAAAGGGAAGGACAATGGACAGTTCCTTAGAAGAAAGTTTGTGCTGTCAGAGCAGGACTTCACACTCAAATATTACAAGGATGACGTAAGAACTATTTTGTTTTATATATATATATATATATATATATATATATATATATATATATATATATATATATATATATATATATATATATATATATATATAGCACCTGTCAAATGTATGGACACATTTTGCTCCACTTGTGAACTGACAATACAGCACCACCCAATTTATACCTGTTGTGTGATGGTCTTGACCAGAGAAGTCCGTTTATATGGTGAGTGAGAAGCCAGAAGGTGGTGTGTCTGTAACTTTTGACTGTAACTGGATAGGGCGCGGTAGCCCAGTGGTTAGGGCGTTGTGCTATCAATCTGAAGATTGGGGGTTCAAATCCCAGGTCCACTGAAGTTACCAGTGTGGGTCCTTAAGCAACACTCTTAACCCTCATTGCCTCATTACCTCACCTTGTAAGTTGCTTTGGATAAAAGCGTCTGCTAAATGACCAAATGTAATGTATGTATGGAACTCTCTCTTTCTCTCTCTATGTGTATAAAGTAGTATATAGTTTGTAATTAGTTCTAAAAATGCCTAATTTTGTTTACTGTTTTAGGAATCTAAAGGGCCAAAGGCAGTGATTTCTGTACAAAATCTGAATGCAACTTTTCAACCTCAGAAAATTGGACATGCACACGGCTTGCAGCTCACTTATAGTGTGGATAACCACACTAGGAATCTTTTTGTGTACCATGAAAGTGGACATGTGAGTGAGGTTTCCTGTATTTCATTTTTTTGCTGAATAATTAGGGAACTACAGAAAAGCACACAATATTTCAACATATCTGATTTGAGATTTTAAGGAATATCCAAATGCTTTTATTTTGTGGTTTGTTTTTCTTCAAATTTATATTAGAATTAAAATGTAAAACAATTAAATAACAGTGATGTTAATCAGACAGTCTGGTTGATCTTTCAGGAAATTGTGAATTGGTTCAACGCAATAAGGGCTACACGTTTTGTCTACCTGAAGACAGCATTCCCAATGGCTAGTGATTCTGAGGTAGTCGATTTCTTTCCTGTTTTGGAATATTGCTTATATATATATATATATATATATATATATATATATATATATATATATATATATATATATATATATATATATTGATCCATGTTTTTGGACTGTGGGAGGAAACCGGAGAACCCGGAGGAAACCCACGCGGACACGGGGAGAACATGGAAACTCCACCCAGATGGGGATTCAAACCAGGAATCCCTAGTGCTGAGAGGCGAACGTGCTAACCACTAAGCCACTGTGCCGCCCCTATATATACATTTACGTTTACATTTAGAGTTGTAACTTTTTTTAATGCCCTTTTAAAGTGCTGTAGACCTGTAAAGTCCTTTTTTAGACTAATACAATATGTAAACATTTAAGTTATCCGTTATTGTTGTTTTTTTCTTCTTTTACTTAAGCTGATACCATGGATAACAAGAAACTACCTTAAGGAAGGTTACATGGAGAAGACAGGCCCTATGGTGGGTAATTATTTGTATAATCAAAATTACAAAAGCAAAGCTTATTACAAATCATTTACAAAACTATACCAATTACAAATTGTAACATAATAATGTAATATATGCAGTATAAAATAGATAACTTTACATGTTAATTTTATTGTATGCTTATTACAGCAACGGGAACCATTTAAAAAGAGGTGGTTTATTCTGGATGCCCTCGACAGAAAATTACTCTACTTTAAATCTGAGTTGGTAAATAATCTTTAAAAATGTCAGTCATTGCACAATTTTGTTTAAAATAACTTGACCCTTATCATTCATGTGTTTTCTAAGGATGCTGTAGAGCTTGGAGTAATTTTTATCGGGACAGTGAATCATGGATATTCAGCGAGGGAATTTGTGCCTAAGGGAACGAGAGGAAACAAGTGGAAATGTGGGATGGCAGTGGAAACGCCAGATCGTCAGTTTGTTTTCATGTGTGAGCAAGAGCGAGAAAGAAAAGAATGGCTGGATGCACTAAACCAGGTCATCGCAAAGCCAATGCTTCCTCAGGATTACACAAGTAAGACATAATACCTAGAAATTCACCTAGTTAAAGATGTATGTAAATTTTCTTCCCTATGTCCTATCAAGATGAAAAGTTAGCTAGGTGGTAGTGTACTGGCACACTGCAGTATTGCTTAAACAAATATAATTAACAATAAAAAGTCAAAGGTTTTAAGCATAGATCATCTAAACAAGGCAGATTATTTTAGGAAACATGTGCTATGGACTAAAAAACTTAAAATTGAACTAACCTATTGACTACAATGAGCAACCATATGTTTAGACAATAACAGGAACTGCATTTTAATAAATAAAAAGCAAAGGAAAAGATGTGAACAGAGCTTTCTGGGAGGCAGGATGTGAACTGACTATAGAAATGTGTGAAATGAATATTTAGTAAGATGTGCATATAAGAAAATCAGTCCACTCTTCCTTTGTATGGAAGAGTGGACTTAAATTCAATGTTCTTATATACTGTATATATATATTCATTCATTCATTATCTCCCGCTTTATTTTCTATTAGGGTCACGGTGGGGTTCCCCATGCCCATCCAGGGGAGAACGTCTCGGGCGCTGGGCAGATACACCCAGGACAGGGCGCCAATCCATCGCTGGGCAAACACTCACTCACACACACTCTATATGGGGCAATTTTGAGAATTCAATTGACTTGATCCATGTTTTTGGACTGTGGGAGGAAACCGGAGAACCCGGAGGAAACCCACACGGAAGTGGGGAGAACATGGAAACTCCACCCAGATGGGGATTCGAACCGGGAATCCCTAGCGCTGAGAGGCGAACGTGATAACTACTAAGCCACCGTGCCGCCCCTGTATATATATATATATATATATATATATATATATATATATATATATATATGTATGTGCGTGCGTGTGTGTGTGTGTGTTACCTTAGCTTTCACTATATAAGTCCTAAGGCACTACCTGCGACCAAGAAATCTGAATAAAAATAAATATGTGAATGAATGTTTTTGTTATGAATGAGACTGTGTGCCAACAGCAGGCTCAGTTTATTCTGAATTTACCTTTTCAGCAGAGGCTGATATCCGGAGGCGAAGATGACCCTGGAACATCCTAAGGGACGCCAATGAAGAAATGTTATGAAGAGTGTTAACACTGGTTTCTGTAACTTTTAACTAGATTGGATTTTTTTTAATATTATTATTCAATACCTGAGGTTATATAATATTACTATTTACAATTTTGTTTAATTTTGCATTTTATCAGGCATAAAATGTTTAATTTGCACCATGTTTAATAACAACAAATAAATCTGAATAAGATTGCAATCCTCATAAAGTTCATCTCATCTGTTCATTCATTCATTCATTATCTTCCGCTTTATCCTATATTAGGGTCCATCGCTGGGCACACATTCACACACACACTCTATATGGGGCAATTTAGAGTACTCTTGACTTGATCCATGTTTTTGGACTTTGGGAGTAAACCGGAGAACCCGGAGGAAACCCACGCGGACACGGGGTTATCTGTTTATCTTCCGCTTAATCCTAAACTAGGGACTGGATTCACAGGGTGGGGTTTCCCCATGCCCTCCAGAAAAGAATGTTTCGGACGTTTGGCAGATATGCCCAGGACAGGACGCCAACCCATCACTGGACACACACTTACACAGGCAGATGCAGTATATAAGGCAATTTAGATAGGAACAATTTAGAGCATGCAAATTTACCTTAAATCCATGTTTTTGGACTGTGGGAGGAAATCAGAACCCAGAGCAAATACACACGGACACATGGATTACATGGAAACACCACCCAGGTATGGCTTCGAACCTGGATCCCCAACGCTGAGAGACGAACGTGCTAAAATCTAAGCCACCATGCCACCCACTTATAAAGTTCATACATGACTAACATTAACATGACATACCAATTAACTAATTTATTAATCTGTTTACAGTAGGGCTTGAAAGTTTATAAGCACTTCAAAATTTCTAGGCATCGGCAAAATCTTGACCATTCTTGACCAAATCTTGAACATTGTTATTATCAATAAACTCAATATTTGGGTCTGGCAAATCCTGTCTCCAGTCCTCATTATGTCTGTCTCAAACAACCTAGGGGTATTGGGGTTGGGGTTGTCTCACTGCATGAATGCAAAAAATCTTTTGACATGTATTTTATAGATGCATATTTTTCATCAGAATTTATTATATATAAGTGATGACAAGTCTCCACCCAGTTTCACAGACAGAATGAGGCATTTTATCAGCGCAGTGTTTCTTTCCAAACAGATTGGCCTTGATATTTTGGTATCTTCCATCCACAAAACATTGTTTTAGTCAACTTTTCTTCTGCCTTTATTCTTCTGCTCTTTCCCGCTGCAAAATAGATAACTTTACTTCATAAACATTACAATTAGGCAATGTGATAATGGCTATTAGTTGCTTAAAAGTAAAAAAACAATTGGGTTCTTTTATGAACTTTCAATGTATCACACTTCTTGCTCTTGGTATGATCTTTGTTGTTTGTAATAATAATAATAATAATAATAGTAATCATATATATTTTTTATTCATATGTACACAATGTGGTGATGATTCCATGTCTTTTGTCCAATAAGTATTTTGATAGGCTTTAGCAATATCATGACCTCATTGATAACCTAGATTAGAATCTAGTTCTTGAATGATGTAATTTAAATAATATTATATAATATTTAAAGATACAATTTACTTAACATGCAATGTCTATTGAAAAATAAAATGTCATACTAACTCTCACCTTTCTCACCCTAAAAATAAAATTGATGTAACATTCCTAGTTGTTTTCAAATAGTCCTTAGCACTGAAATCTTAATCTTAATTGGTTGTGGCAGAAAAAAGGTAGATTTTGAGAAGCATTATTAAAATTATGCATAAATTAAATGTACATAAATGCATGTATGTGTTGGCTATGTGCTCGCTTTTTTATAATTGCAAAAATAAAGTAACAATAAGACTTCTTAAAACACTGGAATTAAACGATTTTAAGGTGTGTCTCAATACTTTTGGCCGTAGCGTGTATTTTGCACAGCTGACTGAAGTGGCGCTCTCTTGTGCTTGAAATAGTATCCCGCTTTTCCTGTCGCGTATCGCATTTGGTCCAGTGAGGCTTCCGTAGTTAACGTTGAAGTTTAAACGTGAATTAGGAATCGTCTTGACTTACATTGTAGACATAATTTATTAGTTTGTTTTGTAGCTAGACTTTGTTAATAAAAATAAAACACGTAGCTGTATTTGTGTGTCTTAATTCTGTTGAAGGGGAAATCAGGTTTAACAAAAAAAGTTGGCCGTCCGCCCGTCCGTTTTGCCCTACAGAGCGCAGGAGTCCAGAAGTGCGCACGCGCAGGATCGTGTCATTAGCTTAGCTTAGCATAGGTTTTCAGAAGCGGCTTGCCGGCGCAGTAAGTGTCGCTACATGATCCCTGAAAGAGTTCGGCGTTGTGTTTAACGGATTTACGGCGCCACGATGAGAAAGGACGTGAGGATCCTCTTAGTCGGGGAACGTAAGTGCATTCTAATTGAGCTATTGCGGTAATCTAAAGGACCACAGCTGTGCTATTGTTGCATGTTAGCGAGTTAGCAGTCCTGCGCTCTTCTGCAGTGTGCTTTACGATACGCCTCTGTACTCTGTAAGCGGCACACTTTTAGATCATTAAAGTTAATGTCCCATCTTGAAGTATGCAGCGCTCAAGTCCTCATAACAGAAGCTCGGTCTGTATAGCTCTAAAGGGTAGTAAAGCAATAGCAGGCGTGCTGTGCAACACTTGAGCTAATAACGCATTTACATCAGCACAATTAGAGAATCTGATCTCTAGTCACTTTATAGCAGATACACACCACACTCAGTAAATTGATGGTTACTGAATTTACCTATAACACGTGCAAACATCCAAAAACTTCAAAACATGAGGGACTTTTAGTCAACATCAATGACACTCATGTTTCTAACAATGTCACTGTTACATGAGTGATGAATACACCAAGGAAACAATTGTACTAAGAACACTTTAATTATAGAGTAATTATAGACGGTTGTCGTTCTTGCTTGCTTAGAAATACCTGCAGGTCTAAATGCATCATACACTTTTATGGTAAGGTTAACGCGAATGGTTAAAATAGAGTCCCTTTACCCCATGGTAAAGTAGAGTCTCAGAAGGTTTGTTGGCAGGTGGCAGAGTGTCAGATCTGAAGTACTTTGTTAAACCAAGTTTGTTGTATTACAACAAACACTAAGACTGATAAGTGTACATGTGTATGGCAAATAACAGACCAGAGCACTACACAGACTAATATTAAGGAAAATTGTTTGTTTAGGTGACATAAGAATATAATTAAAATTGGAAAATATAAGGTGTTCTCTTTTAGATCTACTACTTTTTGATCTCAGTCTAATCATGCATCTGTGAGATACGCTGGCAAACAAGTCCGATTCATGAAGGCCCTATATCACCCTTAGGAGTTGAGAAAATTTCATGCCTCTGTAGGCCAGAGCTGATTTGGCAGCAAAAGGAGGACCAACATCCTATTAATAAGTTGTCTTAAATTTATGACTGGTTAGTGTATAGAAGTCTGTTTTATCTGTTTAGCTTACTACATTTGTGTGGTTTTACAAACCTGGCTATAGTCTCATTCTGTTTATATTTTGGTATTGACTCATCTTACTGTAATTTGTCCTTTAATAGTCAGGACCACAACTGATTAGGTACATTGCATGTCCTGGAGAGTCCTGTGAGCATTTATAAAGGGTTAGAGAAGAGCAAACAGGAGCTAATGCCTTTAATTTTACATCCACAAGGTGAAGCAATAATGTAAAATAAAAAACCTGCAACAAGTAACGTGTGTTTGGTTATCATATTTATTACTCCTCTATATGCCGTAACTGGAGGGCATGGTGGCTTAGTGGTTAGCACGTTCGCCTCTCAGCGCTAGGGATTCCGGTTCGAATCCCAATCGGTCACAGTCCAAAAGTCCACAGTCCAAAAACATGGATCAAGGTCAATTGAATTCTCCAAATTGCCCCAGCGCCCGAAACGTTTTCCACTGGATGGGCATGAGGAACCCCCCTGTGACCCTAATAGAGGATAAAGCAAAAGATAATGCATGGATGGATATATGCTGTAGCTTTTAAATGGTTCCTTGTTGTTCTCTACTAGTTGGTGTCAAAAGTGTACAAGCATCACTTCAAAGCACTAACAGTCTTTTTTCCTTTCCTTACAGCCAAAGTTGGGAAGACGTCACTCATTATGTCACTTGTCAGTGAAGAATTTCCTGATGAGGTATTGTATTCTCTTGCTTTACTGAACCAAATTAATAGCCACAACCATGTGTTTTTTTTTTTTTTTTTGTTATTAATTTTTTTTTTTGGTAAATTCTTACTTTTTGCAGGTCAGCTAATGGACTAACATTTAATTAGTGAAATACTTTTTTTTAGTAAGCATCTTTAATTATTTTTTTATTTTTATTTTCTTTATTGGGCATTAGTAGCTATGTTATTACATAATTAGTGTATTTATGACCCACACCTGTTGCAAATCCTAGTAAACTTCATAGTCATACACTCTCACTCACACATGTATCTATAATTATGGTACAGGAACCACACTTAAAAAAAGAATATCTCTATGCAAAATGCATGTGTGATCACTGCCATGAGTTTAAAATATCAGTTTAAAACTCTGCTGCATTTGAAATTCTGCAGTCTCTCAGTTGTTATCAGTCCAGCATCTTGTTTTTGTTCTTACAGTGAGAGCAATAGTCAGTGAAAACAAACTATACAACATTAACCCATCTGTAACTTAATTTAGCATCATATTTCATCCTGAAGTGTTTTGGCTTTGCACTGTGTAACTGTCTGTGTGTTTGTTTTGTAACACATGAAGGTTCCACTGCGTGCTGAAGAGATCACCATTCCTGCTGATGTCACTCCTGAGCGAGTACCTACACATATAGTCGACTATTCAGGTAAGGGGAGTTTCCTCGACAGTGCTGAGCATTTATTGGGCAAGACTTTTTCATTGCATTGTTCTTTAGCTCATATAATATTTCTTTATCTCTACCTTTTTTGGATTTTGAATACAATTTGTTTTAAATCTGTAGAAGCTGAACAATCAGATGAACAGCTATTTCAGGAAATATCAAAGGCAAGTCTGTTTCCATTACGATGTGAATTAATAAAAAATAATTTGCTGTAGTGTTTTTTTTTTTCAAACTTTTGTTTTATTCTACAGGCAAACGTTATATGCATTGTGTACTCAGTAAACAACAAAAAGTCAATTGAAAAGGTAGACGTGTTTTTTGAACAAATCATACATAACCGTTTTTCTAATAGAGATTTATTTAAAAGTTATCTGCTTTACCTTAGGTGACAAGTCACTGGATACCTCTGATTAACGACAGGACAGACAAAGACAGCAGGTCTGTGGGTTTGTATACAAGCTTTCTGTAATAAAAAAAAATTGACTATATAACTATCAGTCCCTGTTTTAAATGCCAGAGAGACCCAAGTTGGTCTATGGTCAAAAGATTGGTCGAATAGAACTGGTTCCTCGGAGTATACATTACCTGTGCCAGTGAGGCTACATTTACTGTGGTCTTTGCCATCATGATGTGTAGGATGGTCTGGACATCAGACCTCAGTGTAGAGTGTTTCAGAGGTAATATTTATTCAGAGAAACACAGGTGAAAAAAGCCACCTACCTGAAGACCCCCTTTTAAGAGTATACACAGTAGTGAAAAGCTTAGGATGGCAGAATAGGGAAAAAAAAAGTGTCACTGGTTGGGCTTGATGTGTAACCCCATATGCGCAGTATTATTTTATTTGTTCTTTTCTTTATCATTTGCTACATTTAAAAAAATAAATAAACACCAGAATCAATTATAAGAGCATTATTAGATAAGCATTATTAGATAATTTTTTTTTTTTTTTTTTTTTTTTTTTTACAATAAATTTATCATGAGTTTAGCAATCTTGATTACATTTCATAAACAAGCACACTTCAGCATGAGTGAGTGACCGTGTGAATACTGTAGATATAATTTTTGTCAGTGAATGATACAACCGCTACACACACTTTAAAATTTGTACTTTTTTCCAGAGTGCCACTGATTCTAGTTGGAAATAAGTCAGACTTGGTGGAGCACAGCAGCATGGAGACCATCCTGCCCATCATGAACCAGTACTCTGAAATAGAGACCTGTGTCGAGGTAAGACGAGAACATTATAATAGTACTGAATGAGAATCATGTGTCATTTATTTATCAAACATAGATTAAACTTGAAAGTTTATGTTAGTATTTGGATAATACTGTTAATCTTTAAATCTGTTTAGAAGTAGTTTAATTTTTATGTCAGATTTGAGCGTGTGCAGAAATGCAATAGTGTCATGGAGGAAACTGGCATTTCCTGGTGGCTGTTTTGGCAGCAAGCCATGTTCTCTGAATAAATTTCAATCCAAAAGAAGCGACATGCTTTACAAGGCTGGGTGTACGTAGAATTCATTCTGCAAAAAAATAATAAAAAGAGTATATTTGGATTAGCCTGTAATTTAATTTAAACATCTCAGAGTCTTGTCTGTTTTTTTTTTTTACAGAGCTCTTATAAATGAAATTTCTTTGACTAGTAGGACTTGGGACCTGAATAAACAATATAACTGTTGTTTCTGTTTGATGTTCTGTTTTGTTAATTCATTCATTCATTCATTATCTCCCGCTTATCCTCTATTAGGGTCGCGGTGGGGTTCCCCATGCCCATCCAGGGGAGAACGTCTCAGGCGCTGGGCAGATAGACCCAGTACAGGGCGCCAATCCTTCGCTGGGCACACACTCGCTCACATAGACACACTCTATAGGGGGCAATTTGGAGAATTCAATTAACTTGTTTCATGTTTTTGGACTGTGGGAGGAAACCGGAGAACCCGGAGAAAACCCACGCAGACACAGGGAGAACATGAAAACTCCACCCAGATGGGGATTCAAACCGGGAATCCCTAGCGCTGAGAAGCGAACGTGCTAACCACTAAGCCACCGTGCCGCCTGTTTTGGTAATGAATTAATAAAATGATTTTAAGGTACTTTGTTAATAAATAAAACTTGGAATGTTGTAAATGTTTATTGCTGCCATACCCACTTTTTTAAATTCCGGATTAAAAACATTTTGAACTAGAATGTCCTTGCGGTAATACTTTGTGCCTTTTTTTGTCTGCAGTGCTCAGCAAAAAATCTAAAGAATATCTCTGAGTTGTTCTACTATGCCCAAAAGGCTGTTCTGCACCCAACGGGACCACTTTACTGCCCAGAGGAAAAAGAGGTCATTAAATTAAACTCTGTAGTCTATTAAAAATAACTAACAATTTGTGCCTGTTAATTATTTTTAGTGTTACTAGTAATGCTATTGGGGGGGGGGGGGGGGGGGGGGGGGGGGGGGGGGGGGGGGGGGGGGGGGGGGGGGGGGGGGGGGGGGGGGGGGGGGGGGGGGGGGGGGGGGGGGGGGGGGGTTTTTTTTGTCTGTGGCGGTCTGGAGGTTTTCGGATCATTTATGCTTTTTTTTTTTTTTTAGTTGACTGTATGCGTTTCCTTTTTCTGTAGAGGACCTGTTTTAACATGCCCCTGGCACCTCAAGCCCTGGAAGATGTAAAAAATGTTGTACGGCGAAATATGACAGACGGTGTGAGGGACAATGGCCTTACTCTTAAAGGTCAGTGATGCTGGACAGTAATCACTTTATTTATTCACAACCTATTTAAGCTTTAGATTTGTAACATACATAGACTAATTTTAAATGTTTTTTCTGATCCGTGTTTACTTCTTTTGACAGGCTTTTTGTTTCTGCACACACTGTTTATTCAGAGAGGGAGGCATGAAACCACATGGACCGTGCTCCGAAGGTTTGGTTATGATGATGACCTGGAACTAACCCAGGAATACTTGTTTCCACTGTAAGTCCACTGTGTTTGAATGCTGCCAATTTCATTTATTCCTTCATATATTTATGCATGTTTCTCTTTGCATGTGCACATACCAATTTTTTTTGCACACATTTTAAAAAAATTTCATTTGCAATGTTTAACCAAAAACAAATTATTGCAGGGAATAAAATCTGCACTGCTGAACAGTCTTCATGTATACCAGTGTAGAGGTGGAATATACATTTTAAATTATATCATTATATCTGTTCAAGTAACATGTTAACGCAGTTGTTAGTGCACTCACCCCACATTTAGATGGTTCCTAGTTTAATATAAGGTCCCTTATGTTTCACTCACAGTTCCAAAACATACGTTAGTTGCACCATGTGTGAATGTGTGTCTGTCAGTTGTATCCCTGCCTTTCTTTCTATGAATCCTATGGTAGGTTCCACCCTCATAAGGGCCTAATCTGGATAAGTGGATAAGGAAGTGAATTAATAAATCTAGAAAATGTGTCAACCTGGTTAGCAGACATCTTAACACCTTTCAAGTTTCATTTATTGATTAAACTTTGCATTAAACTGTTCGGTATTAATCAAACCGTCTTTGCTTTTTTCTGTTTCATTAATGCAGGATTAAAATACCTCCAAACTGCACTACAGAGCTCAACCACAATGCTTATCTGTTCCTGCAAAGTGTCTTTGATAAACATGACAAGGTGAGTTCTGGTTGCACTGTGTGTGTTTTATATAGTGTGCTGTAAAGTAACTCGATGCAAATGTTAAAAAGTTTTGTAGTTGTATCGCAAGCATTTTGATGACCACACATAATGTGTACATTACATGGGTACATTATTATTGTCCTGCTCGGTTAACACTGCTCAACCACTTAGGAAAGAATGGGTTTCATCCCTGATCCTCACAAGATACCAAAACAAATACCATGGAGTGTTTCCTTGCTACTGTTGCTTTTGCTTTTTGGGGAGTCACACTTACATTTTAGTCATTTAGCAGACGCTTAAAAAATTGAAAAGCTACTTAAAGACAATGCATGATTATTTTAAATAATCAAAATCACCCTCAAATTAAAGTTCCGGTGTGTTTTAGGATCGAGACTGTGCTTTATCATCTGACGAGCTTAAGGATCTATTTCAAGTCTTTCCCTACATGCCATGGGGTCCTGATGTCAACAACACGGTCTGTACCAGTGAGCAGGGCTGGATCACCTACCAGGGATATTTGTCTCAATGGACGTGAGTAACAAAATTGATTATTACTAAAAAACACAATACCTATGGTATATATTTAATTATATTAATGTTAAATGTTACATGTGTTTGTTTTAATACAGATTAACAACATATTTAGATGTGCAGCGCTGTTTAGAATACCTGGGTTATCTGGGTTACTCGATCATTCATGAGCAAGAATCCCAAGCTGCAGCTATTACAGGTGAGTCTTCTAAACCTGTTTGTTAAATTCAGTTTTTATGGCTGTAGCTGAAGGTAATACATTTTGAGAATGGTTAAAAAACAAACCTTGAGGGATTATCTTATTTTTCTTACGCTACAGGAAGCAAACTTCTGCTTGTTGCAGAGATATTGTTTATTTTCTGAATTGGATATTCTTATAATAATTGTCGAAGTAATGTTAATATTCTTTTCCAAAGAATGTATCTATAACTTACTAAAGCATGGGTCTCTGAACTTTTATAGAATATTATATTTGTCGGTTTATGTTTGTTGATTTGTGCTGCATGTATAGTCACCAGGAACAAGCACATTGATCTGCAAAAGAAGCAGACCCAGCGTAGCGTGTTTCGCTGCAATGTCATAGGAGCCCGGAGCAGTGGGAAGAGTGGATTTCTGCAGGCCTTTCTTGGCAGGAATTTAGCTGTGAGTCCAGCTGATGGTCATGCTATAAATGACTATTTTCAAAGCTGCACATTGTTTGTTGTTCTTTGTTCATTCTATTCATGCTTTTTTCTTTTATTATACTGTAAATCCAGGTGAAACATATTTGCAATGAATCCCAGTTTTGTAACTCATAAGTATGAAATAGAAAAAGAGAGATAGCGATAATTTATACTTGGTTTGCTTTATTTCTTTGTTAATTTAAGATGCTTAAAATCATTTGTTTGATCACATAAAAAATTGCTATTTAAATAAACATGATTAGTTGTAGAAATATCTAATCTTAGATTTTACATTTGAGTTGGAGAGAGGTTTTTAACCAAATACACTCAAGTCTTTACTAAAACTAAACTATGTAAATGTCAATCATGATTTTTTTTTCTCTTTTTCACAGCGACAAAAACGGATTAGGGAAGACCACAAATCATACTATGCCATCAGTACCACTTATGTCTATGGACAGGAGAAGTACTTGCTTGTAAGTTTAAATGGTTCCAGTATTTCATTATGGTTTTAGTCATGAATATAATAACTCTTTTTCTAACTCTGTTTGTAACTATCTTTTTAGTTACATGAAATCCTTCCAGATGTTAATTTCCTCTCTGAAGCTGATCTTGCCTGTGATGTTATCTGCTTGGTGTATGACATCAGTAATCCCCATTCCTTTGAGTACTGCGCAAAAACCTATAAGGTTTGTTATTATGGACTCAATAAAAAAAAAAAAAAACGTATTCATTATTGACCTAAATGACCAATTAAAGATAATTTCACAGAAACTTTTCTCAAGTTTATTTAGATAGAACTTTTTACGATATTATTCAATTAGTTTAATTTTAATATTTTGTAATGTCTAAATATTCTCTGTAAATTACAATCCCTTCAATAGATAAATTATGTCAATAGTGTCAGTATATTATACATAATTCAGAAGAGTCATAGATGTTAAAACCCAGTATTACAATAAAGAGGAGTGCATAGATGGCATTTGTACAATGTCAGCAAGTTTCTATTGACCATTAAAACATTATGTAAGTTTTTGTTGGCTGGTGGGCACTCCTAATGTGCACATCCTTATTTCTGTGCAGTGTGCTAAATCATGCAAAATAATTCTTACATTTGTTATTACTTTGTTAATATAATACACTGAAACTAATTTTATTTGATTCACACTGTAGAAGTACTTTATGGACAGCAAGACACCCTGTATGATGATTGCTGCCAAGTCTGATTTGCATGAGGTTCGTCAGCAGTACAGCTCCTCACCTCTGGATTTCTGCAGGAGGCATAATCTGCACCCTCCACAGTCTTTCACATGCAATACAGCTGACGCACCCAGTAGAGACATCTACACCAAACTCACCACTATGGCCATGTATCCGTGAGTAAACACTTCGCACCAAACCCACTACATGTTTTTTCCATTTTGCATGGCTTCACCTGCAGCTTTTTTATGCCCTACTGCCCTGTTTATATTTATTGCGATACAATCAACAAGAATTATTAGTTGATAGAAAATATTTTTGAACCTGGGCACTAATTTCACACAACCTTTCTTCAAAACAAGTACACAAAGTAATTCCATAAGGCAAGCATCTATGACCAAAGTTGTTTTCAGCGTTTTCTGTATTCATTGAGGTGAACTTGTTTTCTTTTTCTATTTTCAGTTCTAATTTATTCTTTTACTCAGAAAAATGGATTTATGATGTCCAGGTTGAAAAATGACCAGTTTCCCTTTGAGTATTACAAAGACAGACTAAAATGCATGTTCTATCAGTCATATTTAATCTTTTACTACAAATTGTATATTGTAGTATTACAAATTGTGTTTTAAAGTTATTTAAAACCTGTTCTGAATATTCAGTAAAATGGAGCAATTGCTGGATATTTCTGTATTAAGCACTAGGTTTGTATGAGTGGTGATTAGGACTGGAGATGTGTGTAAGAATCCTCTTAAGGGAATATATTTGACCTGCTTTAGTAACTTTGTTATTGTAAATATTGTGCAAGTATTGTGAAATCTGTCTTTTACGTGGGATCATGTTAACAATGCTGATGATAAGTCGCTCAATTTGTTTCTTGTCTTTCTGTTATGCGTCAAAACCTGCCTCCTTTCTTTTTTTTTTGCTTGCATTTACAGGATCGTTATTTACATCAGTTCTCAAACAAAATTCTTTCCTGTAGTCTGTAGGTGAACTTGATCTCTGTTACAGGTGTCATGTCTGTTCTCTTTTAGTCTACTGGTTTTGCTCCTTTGAGTCCTTTCACCTCCAAAGCTGCTTTGTTTATGCAACACTTCTCTATCTCTGAAGAGGAACCATTGGGCCTGAGTTTTTTATTCCGTGCATCATATGTAACTTTTATCTGCTCTTCCTCTATGTGTGTTTCCGCAGCCATGCCAAACTTCGCTGCATGTGTACCTGCAACAGGTGCACTTTTTGCATCAGTCAGAACCTGCTGAACAACGTGTTCCTGCGCTCTGTCAGGGCCAAACTCTACAGTGCCGTTGTGAACAGGTCTCTGAGCCTAGTCCTTCGCCCTCGTGCTCCCTTGGAGCCACACTTTAACCTTCGCTTCCTAACATGCCCTCTCTTTACGTTGCATATCCACCCTAGAAAACTGCAGTTTCTGTTGTGGGTATTTGCTCTAATTGATTATTGCTACAGATTTTTCTGTGGTGGCAATTTGCAAGAGTTTTATTAAGTAATGAGTTGATGAAATTGAATTTAAATAATCTTAGTAGTGAGCGCTTGGTTTCTGCTTCTTCTGCTGTGATCTAAGTCTCAGCTTAGTGTTATGATTTTTTATGCCAATAAATACCAGACTTTTTAAAGTTAGTTAAGAATGCTGGTGGGCAAGAGTGCTGTTTCAAGATGTTTAAATTTTTTCAATCAAGTCCAAAATAAACTGTTCTAATTTGATCTTTTGCTAAAAAAAATCAGTTTTACAGAGAGGCTGTGCACTATGGTCTAGTTGCAGCTTGGAGAAATCTGTAAAGTTTAATGTACTTGTGTTTTCTAGTTAGTTCCTTTGAATAAATTTTGTAATGTTTAGGACCATCAAAGAACAGGATCTATTTGGATGTTGGCTGATTCTCAGCCGTGCTGTGGTGTGTTACTGTTGATCCGGTGTTGCTGAAGTTTATAAACACCTTAGTGACACTACTGGCCTAAAAATAATTGTTCATTTTATCTTTTCCACTTACTGCATATATGTACTTGGTCTATAGATGATTTAAGATAAGTTACGATAAACCTTTATTTGTCCCACAATTGGGAAATTCACAATTTTTTTACAGTGTTTTCTGCACAGTCTCTATAGTCTGTGTCTGTACTACTCATACACATCTACATATCTACCTTGTAAATGTAAACTCTGTTACAGCAGTGTCACACATTAAACGTTTCCAGCAACACTACTGCAACTTGTCTCAAACAATGCAACTCAAAACAATGCAAAACACTACAATAACGTCAATGTCACAGCAGTGCTAAGGATCATCAACTACCCAAATAAAATGTGCTCTGTTGTGATCCTGATGAGGTCCTGACTATTGTAGAAGATTGTGAAGGGTAAAAAAGTATGTAAAGAAACAGACTACAGTCTGTGTTCATAAAACCACTAGTGCACATGTATTTTAAGAGGAACTGATAAAATTGACAGTTAGTATATAAACCAGGATGTTTACCAAATAAAGTGACTTGTGCATCTATCAGTGCATGTCATTTTTGATAGTAGTTTTTGTCCATTTTTCCCTATTATTATGTGTTTTTGTATTGTTATTCATAGATCTTTATATTTGTATCCCCACTATGTTTTAAGCCATCAAAACTACAGCTTCAAAAATCTGTGCCTGTTTTAAGAGATCTTCATATTAATTTGTACCTACAAATTTCGTAGGAAAAATGCATAAACACCAATGTTTGTGTTCTGATTGGGTTATTTCTCGATATCTTGATTTAACACCATTTAAATGAAATTATTTTAGTGTAGCTGTATCCTGTTTTCAAATGACTTATCATTTATTTATTTGTATTTAGAGGAGAGATCCTCTATTTCCACACAGGAAACCATAGAACCCTGTTCTAACTCGTGGTTGGACAAATCAGGAGTTAATAATTACTTCATAACCTTATTATATAGCTGAGCTCATTTTGATATATAGGACAGTTTTACATATAAAATAGAATAACAGAACTAATTAAATTATCTGCCAACGGTTTCTGTAGTTTGTACATTTTACTTAAGGCTTTATCTAGATTGCATTAATTGCTGCATTGATTTTGGGGAAAAATATTCTAAATAAATTAACTTTTAATGACTTTTAATCCAGTATTTTTTTTTAATGATTTTTAATAATATGTATTGGTGGATATGCAAACCGTGCCTGCTTTACCTCACATCCATCCAGCTAGCTCTACTGTAGTCTCACTGTTTTATCTGTTATGCCCGCCAAATATGCCAAATATTGGTTTTCATGATAAATTCTGTAGTTTTAGTCCTCAAGTGAGAACATGTGTGAAAGTTTGAGATTAATTTTTTGGATATTTAAGGGGATTCCTTTTACTTTTATTCAAAGTTTCTATTCTAATTTGGCAATTAAGATGTAAAAATAAACCTTAACAAAGGAAAGGAGTTAATGGGGACGAATTAAATATTTTAACATTTTAAAATTGTCCTTGTTAATGCTTAGTTCACATAAATCTGTAGGCAGTCTGATTTTGTTCTTATCCTGTTTTTTTCTTGTTACATATTGTTTTTGTTTTTCCTCCATAGGTTTTCCTTCTCATCCATTTTGTTGGGCCTGTTTCTTTTTGCATTGCATTTCTTAACCACATTGTAACCCATGCTGCATGCTTAACTGGGTCACTGTCTGGACTTTAAAAGTAAAGTTTAGATATGGGGGGTTGATCATAACCTTTTGTTGGAATATGTTTAGCAGGTGGTGGTTGTAAAAGCCATTATTTCAAAATAGTGAATTGTAACTGGTTATTTTATAGCACTTATTCATATTTTTTTTACGTTGTTGCACTCATGATCACAGGTGGTATGCATGGTGCTAACACAACAAAATGCTCTAGTGGAAGGGGTATTTTTATTCTTCAGACACAGATGTCATACTAGACCTTAGCTGAACCCCATGATTTAAAAACGTTTTTACCACAAGGCTTTTGGAGTCTGGCTGTTGTTAGCTCTATAGGTGTGTTTGCATGATTGTGATTTTTGTGTTTGTGAATCTTACGTTTGCATGTACAAAATGTTGGGGCCCTGGTTTAATAGAATTGGTCTTTTGACTGATGCGGTCTCAGTGAACAGTCTCAGTGATCAGGTTGACTCTGCCAGCAAAGCAGAGGACTCCGTCCACATGGAGGTGCTATCTGTTGACCTGTTAATGCCCAGGTAAAGACCGCTCTCACCTGGGTTCTACAAGTCTGTATATGGAAAGAAGTCATTTTTCAGCTCTTTTTATTGGCAAACTTCTTACTGTTTTTGTGACTGATATATGTGCAGACAAAGATTCTGGAAAAGACTAAATATACATACCTGAGACCATCAGAGAAATGTTTTCATTTTCAATTAATGTTTGACCTCAGAACCTGTTTCGCTCTGGTTTGGAAATGTGGACATCCTGATTTATACTTATATATCTTTTATTTCTTTTTAAGGCATCTAGCTTCTGTTCCCCTTTGGGTCATGCCTACATCACATTTGTTAAATCCTGTTGAATATCTGTATAAGAACCTGACTTTTTTTGTACCATGGAATTTGCTCTATTAATTGCTAGAATCTTTATTTCACTTTGACAGTTATTAGCATTTACTGAAGTGAATTTTGGTGATGCTGTTTACTCTGGAGCCCTTGTGAAAGTGAAATCAGGTCTTAATCAGTTATCAAGGGTTTTTGAAACCTATAAGCCTTCTGTATGTTGGACAATCCTTGAGGTGATAAATTTGGTCCTGTTTGAAATGATGGAGATTATGCTGTATAATATTTTTATATATTTGAATTTGATTTACTTATTTTTAGAATTATTTAAGATTAAAAAAAAACTTTTATAATTTTTATACTACTCTGATAGCTTTGCTTTTAAAATCCACAAACTGGCATTAGGTAGGTCTTGGGTTAGTGTGTGCTTGTTTATTGCAGGAATTATGTACTATTTACAAACTTTTGTTCAAGGAATCAAATAGGACATTTATTTATTCCTTATATTATTCCTTCGTTACTTCTGAACTGAAAAAAATCTGTTCTCTCCTAATTCAGATTTAAATTGTTTCAGTATTCAGTAAAAATAATTGCGGTCGTTATGTCATTGCCCAAATATTGTAATGGAAACATAGCCTCACCTAAGTTACCTTTCTCTCCATTATGCCTATACACGTATTTAATTTTGCATGGATGAGTTCAGGTGATTGTTTC
Organism: Corydoras maculifer; assembly: GCA_019802435.1. NCBI lineage: Eukaryota > Metazoa > Chordata > Actinopteri > Siluriformes > Callichthyidae > Corydoras > Corydoras maculifer. Next base: position 1,483,843 of record JAFMOD010000226.1, read on the forward strand.
ATGTTTCCAATCAAAAGTTGCATTTCCATATTTGCAGCGGTTTGCCTTGTGGTTTAATTATATAGACCATCATAACTTATTGCATAACAATGAGCTAACGTTACATAATCCATTGCTATTTGAATGCAACTGACAATGTAAATCAGTTATTTGAATCAGTTTTTGTGAATGTTCTGTTTGATGGTGTATATTAAAAGCAGACTTTGCTGGTAGAGTAAAAATATAATTATAAATAAAATATAAGTTAAATCTTACAAAATAATATAAAAATACAAAAGTTATTTAAAGGGCTGTCTTTGTATGTTTTTGTTTCTTTTTTTCCAACAAGAAAAGTGTGTTATTTAATGACCAGATAGTTATCGCATTTCATTATTTGTGAAAATCTGAACTCCTGTATGGAATTACTGATGGGCTTTCCCCTCCAGTAATTCCATCCTGGATTCCCAGGATGTGTAAGGCTTAACGTTCTTTTGCTGACTTTTATTTTGGCTCTTGTAAGTGTCATTGATGCTTTGCTGCTTCTCTTTTCTTTGCTTCACAGCAGTGTTTTATTGAGTGCACCTGACACATGCCCCCTTTCTTTGTGCTTTTGCTACTTTCCTTGTCATGTTCTATCCACTGATACCTGATAGTACATCCCTGCACATTTTAATATGCACATATTCCTCTGTATATTATTGCCGAAATTTTTAACTATCAACAATTCTTTACCCTCATTAATGCATAAAGCAGCTTCTGTTGACTGCCAAAATTGTTACTGTTTTTCAAGCAAAACATCTTAAAAAAAAAAAAAAAAAGCTTAATGAAGCTAAAATGAAAAAATGCAAAAACTCAATTGTCCATAGAACTCCACAGGATTTCGCTAAATTGTAACAGCGTGACTAAAGGAAACCAGTTGTTAGTGTTACTTATCTTCACTTGATTTGACTCTGAAACAGTGGTAAAATACCTAGTGGTCTGATAAGTCTGTAAAAGTGAAAATCAATGAAGACAGTCTTTAATATTTCACTACAAGTATTTGGATGTGTGTTTTGATCACTTTAGTTTGTGAGGTTATACTGAATTATTAGGTTATTCCATCAAAAAATATTTTTTAAAATGACAATGCCAAAATTTATTGTGCCAAAAAAAAAAAAGGTTTAAAGTTTTAGCCACCGCAAGATTCTGACATTAATAAGTCTTAGATGTGTGCAGAGAAGACATGCGTATCAGTTAGGTCATTTAGCTGAATCTTTTATCAAAATTGACTAACATTCATTCATTCATTATCTCCCGCTTATCCTCTATTAGGGTCGCGGTGGGGTTCCCCATGCCCATCCAGGGGAGAACGTCTCGGGCGCTGGGCAGATAGACCCAGGACAGGGCACCAATCCATCGCTGGGCACACACTCACTCACACAGACACACTCTAAATTGGGCAATTTTTGAGAATTCAATTAACTTGATCCATGTTTTTGGACTGTGGGAGGAAACCGGAGAACCCGGAGCAAACCCATGCAGACACGGGGAGAACATGGAAACTCCACCCAGATGGGGATTCGAACCGGGAATCCCTAGCGCTGAGAGGCGAATGTGCTAACCACTAAGCCACTGTGCCGCCAATTGACTAACAAGAAACTCAAATTAATAGGATCAGAAAACAGGGTCAGTTTATGATACAGAGTGCCTGGACCAATGAGGGTTGAGCCTCTTGCTCAAGAACCCAGGTTGGGAACTTCAGTGGACATGGGCTTTGAAACCCCAACATTCAGTTTAATTACATAACACCCTAACCACTGAGCTACCACACCCAGACTTAAATTATTTGATTCTCTTGTCATTGATACAAGATCTTGGGCTGAAAATTAATTCAACTCTGAACAGAAATTATTGTTCTAACATTTCTTAAAGATGTTGAAACAGTGCCAAAGGTAAAACAAGTCAAACATGATGGTGTGCTACATTACATATAAAAATCCTTGCTCCTGTTCTTGACCTGTTTTGCACAAGAATAGCTGACAACAGCTGCCTTTGTCTTACTGCTTCTTTCTGATGGTACACAATTCTGTTTCTTCTGTTTATGATCATATGTGAGAGATTGTTTAACTTTAAAGTTGTTATCCTCAAAAGCACAAAAATCATCCACGTGTATGAATAAATGTTTTCAAATTACTAATATATACTTTCCCTGTCTTTTTTTATTTTCTGATGCAGACACATGACCCAGGCAGACCTGAAGAACTCAACATTCTGGTTGCGAGCCAGCGTAGGGGCCACAGTTTTTGCAGTCCTAGGCTTTGCTATGTATAAAGCTCTTCTTAAGCACCGGTGATCAATCACGGAGGCTGCATGTTTCTACAGTCCAGAGTCCATGAAAAAGCCAAACCTAATCATTGTTGCTCTTTTCAGCACATTCATTCCTTTTTTGGGACGAAGACAAATGATGTGCTATTGTTCCTATATATGTATGTATGTTTCAAATTAATTGCATTCTTATTCTCCAGCAGTTTGAATTGAGCATGTGCTCTAATATCAGCTGTCATAAGTATCGGGGTAGTTTGAGTCTCCATGTTGCTCGTACAACAGGCACATTGAAGTCTGGTTTTAAATTAAACTACTTTTCTCTGAGCAGTATTAACAGACGAGGCCCAGATCTGTCTGCAACTGGGCACAAGATTAAGAGTAAATAAAACTCTTTCATTGTTTATAAATGTAAATATTGCTGAAGGAAATGGTGAAGTGAAGCAGTTCAAATACACACACAGCCACTCACTGGGAGAAGCACTGAAACAAAAGCCATTTCTCACTTATAAAGGTCATTATGCTTTCAGCACACTTAGCTATTAATTTATTAATCGTATGTTTATTATTCAGATGTTGTGTTACCTTGCATGAAATGGATACAAGGGATTTTTATTAATGAGCTTTGTTTTTATATTTTTGATTTATTTGTTTGTTTGCCCTTGACCTCCACAGACACCCATTTTGTTTTCTTCCTTTTAAATAAGATCACAAGGTCCCAGTCGCTTCCAGACAGAAAGGGTCTAAGTGGGAATTCTGTGGTCAGGTCAATGGGCCTTGGTCTCTATGAGAACTGTCGATAAGCGCCACACTTACTATAATCTACTAAAGATGTCCGCACGCCTCATGTATTTTTTTTTGTTTTGTTTTGTAACGACACTTTACATAATGTTCAGTGCTACTCTACCAGTCCAAAACCAGTGAAGTATGTACTCATTTCTGACCTTTCAAAGACAATAAATTGCTGTGTGTTCTAACACTCTGTGTGTTTTTGAGGTTGGTCCAACTATTGTATGACTCAGTTTGTGAGGCCATCTTGTGGACAATTGTAGCACAGCATGTTCACCACTTCCACGTAGTGTTCTATGTAGGCTTTGAACAGTTGATGTGATGTACGTTAGTTCCACTTTATAAAAATATAGGGTTGGCAGCAGCAAATGGACCACATGGCAGAGACATAACGTTATGTACTGTGAAAATCTAATCAAATTGTAAAAGGGTAATAATTTATCTTATAAAACATAATGTGTACATTATAGCTAAAAATGGACACATCATTGTGCAAGTTGTGTTATTAACAGATAATGCAGGGCTTAGAGCAGTGCTGGTTGTACAGTCTAACTGCCGGAGTGAAGGACCGATGTAAAAGTTCCCTGTCCTGTGCCGAAACGGGGCCATACGCTCTCATGCATAAGGTGTGATTCATTCTCTGTGAGAGACACTAACCCCTTTCTTCCATCACTTGCACTTGATCACACAACCACCCAGGAGAGCGAGAGATGTCTTTCTCAATGATTTTGGCTGTTCATCACCCAACTGAGTGACAAATGCAGCTTGTGGAGCATTATGAAATCACTTGTTTCTTCTCATGTCTCCTTCCATGTGAAATCTGGAGCCTTCTGTGGGTTTAGCCATGTAATCAGTTGTGGCATTTTTCAAATTAGAGGGCTTGAAAAAGCCCTCTATTGTTATTATTTGTTTGAAAATTACATCATGCAGGTGAAAACTGCAGTGGCTCACTTGTAACTGAATATTAAACCTTGATGCACCTTGTTAAAAAAAAATGTATCTGTTCTAAATACAATGTAGGTGGCGCGGTGGCTTAGTGGTTAGCACATTCGCCTCTCAGCACTAGGGATTCCTGGTTCGAATCCCCATCTGGGTGGAGTTTCCATGTTCTCCCCATGTCTGTGTGGGTTTCTTCTGGGTTCTCCGGTTTCCTCCCACAGTCCAAAAACATGGATCAAGTCAATTGAGTTCTCCAAATCGCTCCATATAGAGTGTCTGTGTGTGTGAGTGTGTGCCCAGTAATAGATTGGTGCCCTGTCCTGGGTGTATCTGCCCAGCGCCCGAAACGTTCTCCCCTGGATGGGCATGGGGAACAGCACCGCGACCCTAATATAGGATAAAGCGGAAGATAATGAATGAATAAATACAATGTACTGGTAACCTATCCAAATGTGTATAAATGTATGCATTTTGGCCAATAACCTGAACAGTATTAAGAATGTATTAGTTAAAACAGAAGTGTGAAAAGCTTTCCTTTACTATCCTAAACTGGGGCATTCAAAACAGGAAGAGGTGTGTGTGATCTCACTACACATTAGTAAAACTGAAATCAGCAGTAGTGTAGCAGGTGAACATGAACACTGAAGCGGTTGGAGAAGTTTGTAAACCTCTGTGTCAGGGGTTTCTAAAGAAAAGGAAAGACAAAATAGTAAGTGATATACCTTTTAGTTCTAACAAATTGAAATCTGCTATACCTCTGTTTCTTAATGTATCTTTACTGATCTCACCAGAGGGTGAGGTGGGTTACCTACTGGTTCGAACTCTATAAAACAACACTCTCCTTCTACTCAAAGAAACATGGGACCATTGTAAGTATTACAGTGGTACATTGTTTGCTTATTGTGGTTTCTTCATTAGTTTTAGTTTCATGAGACCAGGATTGAATGTAATTTGAGTACTATCTTTGGAAAGAAGGATTCTATTCATTCATGTTTCATCTTTTATTGAACTTGTAATTAGGTCATGTTATCGGGTTTTTCAATTATTCATTTAGTTTTGATTTAAGATATTTGGATTGTAAGAGCAGATTTTATACAAAAAAAGGCATGGTGAAATTGTGGTAAATGATGATGGTTATATATTGTTTTATTACACATATGTTATGTGAAAGGGAGAAGTACACTGTAAAAAGGAAAATAGTTCCCAAATTTCCCTTCTGTTTAATAATGAAACTTTTGCTCTCATTATTCATTACCTAATAATAACATATTTTCTAATTACAGTCAGAACTTAGAGGACAGTACTGCCTTTCTGAGGTAAGATTAGTTTGAGTTCTTTACTATTTTAAAGTCAATCAATACATTTTTTAATTTGAACCTATAATAACCTAACTTTTGTAATGTTAATAAACGTAAAATCTCATGTTTAGACTGAATACATTTTAAAGTCTGGAATTTGTCTCTGTAGTAGTTTGAACTTTAAAAACCTCCTGAGTGTTTATATCTGATGATAAACATCTGAGAATGTATAGTTATAACCAATTTAAACCAGCAATGTAACAAATGTAAAACTCACTTTGACTAATTATTTATTCGTTCATTTTCTTACACACAGGTTTGAAAATGCAAAGAAAAAAGTGTAAGGTGTTAATGGTAACTGCATTAGCTAAAAAAAAAAAAAAAAAAGAATAAAAGGTGAATAATAGTTTGTAAAGTGTGTAAAGTTTAAGTTAACCCAAAAATACTTGTCATTAATGTATTAAGGAAAATAATTCACTTAAAATAATTCAATTGTTTATTTATTATAAAAAAATATGTAAATATTTTCTTTCTCTTCTTGGGTGACTATCTTGTGTAGCAATAACTGCAACCCAACATTTCCAGTGATTGTTGATTAGTCCCATACATCAGTTTAAAAGATTTTTATCCTGTTCCTCCATATGGAATATTGCTGTGTCAATCACAAATAAACAAACATATGTATAAACATTAACATAAGACAATGTGAGAAGCATTTTTGGTTGATTGATTTTTCACCTGCCTCCGCTTGTGACTTTGGAAACATGCCTTATTCTTGATTTATTCATGATTAACAACTGCAGGGGAGAGTAATAATGATTTTATATTCCCTCCCTTTGTGCAAAAACATTTTCAGGCATATGATCATGAACAACTCTTCTAAGGCTCTGAAGAATCTCCTTTATTCATGCCAAATTCCATTTCTACTAACATGTTGTGATGGATCTGTGTTTCTTAAATAACACAGGGTTCCCAATTCCACCTGATTTTCATCCCTTTAAGCAAATAAAATCTAAATTATCACCTTTTAAATAGTCACATATTTTGCTAGTCAGTGACAATATCGGATCATTTTTCTTAATACATAAATGAAAAAATATCCATTTTTAGAACTTTTTCAAGAACCTGATAAAGTTTTAGGTTAAATGATATAATGTCTTTGAGAAACGTATATGAAACAAACATATCTGTATAAGCATTTCTGCTTTTTTAAAAATATATTTCCTGTAACTGTAGATATTTTTTTTTTTATCACAGAAGTATAAGAACAGCTGAGCAGTGATCTAAAATGATTCAATATACTCCAGCCTGTACAGATGTGTGGTTTTATTTTGTTTTGAAATATAAATATAAAGAACATTTTTCTTCTTTGATGTTTTTAATAAGTGCACACTTATTAAAAATATTAAAAACTTTGAAGAAGAAAAATGTTCCGTTTAGGACAGAACATTTTAAGAGTCTACATTTTAAAACTATGTGCAAATCAAGTCTAAAAAGCTGTTATATATTTTATCATAATTATAATGTAAAACATCATCAAAAGTGAACAAAGTGAAAATGAGAACATGTTTTTTGTATTTATTTGACTGTTATGTAAAATTAAACTCAAAGCTATTTTTAATGTACTGGGTGTTCAATATTTTCAAAACATTCAAAACCATTAATGTTGTGTTTGTAATATGAGAATCCTGGAATTAATTAGCCCTCAAAGGCTTTAGGATGGTTAATAAAAGTGTTACCAGATTTAAAATAACACTCAACTTGTGTCATTTTAAGTGTGAATTCATAAACAGTAGCATCAGATAATACCTAAAGATTATAAGTATTTCTTTATCAACAGCTTGTACATTTTAGTAAAATAGGAAAGGAAATAGGGCACGGTGGCTTAGTGGTTAGCACTAAGCACGTTTGCCTCTCAGCGCTAGGGATTCCCGGTTCGAATCCCCATCTGGTTTTCATGTTCTCCCCGTGTCTGCGTGGGTTTACTCCGGGTTCTCCGGTTTCCTCCCACAGTCCAAAAACATGGATCAAGTCAATTGAATTCTCCAAATTGCCCCATATTGAGTGTGTGTGTGTGTGAGTGAGTGTATGCCCAGCGATGGATTGGCGCCCTGTCCTGGGTCTATCTGCCCAGCGCCCGAGACGTTCCCCCCTGGATGGGCATGGGGAACCCCACCGCGACCCTACTAGAGGATAAAGTGGGAGATAATGAATGAATGAATGAAAGGAAATAGCTATGACTGTTAGACAAATGTGATGATGTACGTGCCGCACACTAAAACATGGCAACACATTAAAAGCATTTTTCACTTCCCTGAGCCATTTTTTTCTGGTTCATTAAGTGTTTATGTTCTGCGCAGGTAGAGACTGTACAAGAAGTAATGAGGAATAGGAAGAAGCTGTTTCTTTTTGAGATCAATATGAAAAATGGGAAAAGAAAAGTTCTGGTGAGTTATTGCCCTTCTTAATTCTTTCTCTGAGCAGTTTGACCTCCTCCTCCTCTTCCATGTACATTACATTTAGTCATTTAGCAGACACTTTTAACCAAAGCGAATTACAAATGAGATTACTTCTCTCTTCTATTAAGTGCTGTGTAAAGTTATTTATCCATCCATCCATTATCTTCCATTTTATCCTCTACTCGGGTTGGGGGTGGGGCGTTGCTGGGCAGATACACCTAGGACAGGCTGCCAATCTATCGCTGAGCACACACTTACTCACACACACTCACTCACACTTCATGGGGTAATTTGGAGATCAATTGACCTTGATCCATGTTTTTGAACTGTGGGAGGAAACACACAGGGAGAACATGGAAACTCCACCCAGATAGGGATTCAAAGGGAATAGATAAGGAATCACTAGGGCCGAGAGGCGAACGTGCTAACCACCTATCCACCATGTTACCCAAAGTTATTTATAAAGCATTTTTGTCATGTTGATATTCAACTGCAGCAGAAAATATAAACAATGTATTTTGCATGTAAGACCCACACATTTGTGAAATGTACAAAAAAGTAAAAGAATCATTAAAATGTTAGTGTGGGCAGCACTGTGGCACTAGCTCACAGAGAGAAGGTCAGGCATCTGCTTCATTAAGGTGAGAGTCATTTTCATTTTGTTTTTGAGTTTTCTTCGGGTGGGGGTCTTATTTCATACCACAGTCTAAAAACATGCTTGTGAACCGGATATATGTTTTTTGACATTTTTGACATGACATTTTCTTGTCTGTCCTGTGATTAAAAGCTACCCTTATGAAATTACTTACTTTATTACTTTATACAGGCCTGTATGAGCAACATTAAACATAAAATTAAACATGCATATAAGCAAATAAAATTTACAAAATTTTCTCCTTCTTTCTTTTATTTAACCTCCCAGAATTAGTTTTTAGTATAATAGTAGAAGGTTTCTTGGATTAGTTAAGAACCCAAAGGCAACCCTAGTATAGGATTAAATGGTCAAGATAATGGAATAAGACTTATAATAACTGTTTTTTATGGTATCATTTGTGGTCACTATGCTTACATTTGCAACTGTTTATCATGTTGTTTTAAATGTTAAGGCCTCTGTTCCTGTTTTACTCTTCTTATTGAATATAAATATGAGGTAACAATGTAATCATTTTCATGTCGTATTAAGCAAAAGCATTGAGCTGACAGTATATGTTTTCTGTTTGTTACAGGCAGCAGACACAGCAGATCTCAGACACCAGTGGCTTTGTGAGCTGCTTAAAGCCTTAAAACCTGATGCACCCAGCAGCAATGACACCAGTGCACTAGCCTCTGACTGGTATTATTACGCACATCTTTGCTACACACGAACAATGTTGCACAAATGTTAATAATAGAAATGTGTTTGCTTTTGTACTTCCGTCCTTTAGTTCAATTCACACCAATTTGCAAGTTACCTGTAAGGCAGGATGTGAAGACCCCAGTGCAAAGACTAATGGTCCACTGTTCAAGCCTGATTCCTTTCATTGTTGTCTTGTATGTCCTGATCCTGGTGCTTTTGTTACAAACCTACACTCGTCCAACGAACCTGGTATGCTTTTACAAAAGAGGCTGCATTTAAATGTGTGTCTTTTTTGTTCACTGGCAGATTACATTCTCTTTTATTTATCACTTCTATTTGACCGGGTCGGTGTGAGCGGCCAAATACAATGTTTGAAAATGAACACAGCTTTTAAACAAAATGCTCTGGGTGCATTCAATCGTTTTTGCAGTCATCATGCACAGTTATTTCTATCTGACCCTCACTGTATATAGGTTAATGATGTGTTCAATATTATATACTTTTACAGTGGCTTAGTGGTTAGCACGTTCGCCTCTCAGCGCTAGGGATTCCCCATCTGGGTGGAGTTTCCATGTTCTCCCCGTGTCTGTGTGGGTTTCCTCCGGGTTCTCCGGTTTCCTCCCACAGTCCAAAAACATGGATCAAGTCAATTTAATTCTCAAAATTGCCCCATATAGAGTGTGTTTGTGTGAGTGAGTGTGTGCCCAGTGATGGATTGGCGCCCTGTCCTGGGTCTATCTGCCCAGCGCACGAGACGTTCTCCCCTGGATGGGGCCCCACCGCGACCCTAATAGAGGATAAAGCGGGAGATAATGAATGAAAGGATACTTTTACCATGCATGCTTGTTTCCTTCAAAATTATTAATCCATTTTCTAAGACGTTCATCCAAATTAGAGTTGCTGGAGCCTTACGCAATACTCAATGGGCAAAAAACACACTAACTCACACCTAGAACTTAGAATTACCAAGTCACCTACCTGGATGTTTTAGACATGAAAAAAATTCCACATAGACATGGGAAGAACCTGGGAACTAAATCCAGTACCTTTGGATTGTAAGGCAAAAAGCCACCGCGCTTCCCCTTTTTTCCTAAATTAGTTTTACAAATGTTAATAACAAAAGATTGTTTTCAAAATATAATGAATAGTGTTTTAATAAATCTCATTTTAATTCCTGTATTGACTTTAAAAATTATGAAAATAGGTATTAAACAGGACAATAAATTAGTATGATGAAATAAAGCAACGCACTTGCTGGTTTATTATATATTTTCTATCTGTCTTTTCATTTAATCCAATCAGATCAGAACAACACTGGATCTATGTGGGCCACAGTGATCGAGGATAAGCAGAAGACTACATCAGAAAATTATTATGATGTTCTTCCAGTTCCAAAATGTTAGTGAATTAACCTACATCATATTTAATGTCTAACTACAGCATTGATCTTATTTATTTCTAATAGTGTTCTTTTTGTTAGTGGCTATGATTTCTTCAGAAGAAGTCATTTATGACACTCCAATGTCCTACAGGCCAATCAGTAAACAGAGTCATGGTAATGATTTTATCCTGTACTTCAGTCTTATCATCCACCTACTGCTACCCTCTTTAACTTATGTCCCTCTCCTATTTATCAGAAATGACTGAAAACATTTATGACATCCCAAAGCATGTTTTTAGGAAGATGCCAGAGCCTGAGAATAGTAAGTCATTAAAAATGCATCATGCATTCTGTATATGAACTATGGTAATGAGTAATGCAATTTTGGATGCGTGTGTGCAGAAGTTCCACGCGCTGAAGTGACAGCTGAAATTACGGGTCCCCCGTGTGACATGGTGTTGCGTTTGGGAGAAAACTCCACAGAATGGACCAGCGTGGTTACACGTGGCGTTATGTTAGCTTAAGCAGTGAGCATTTAAGGAACCTCTTTCTTCAATACACATTTTTTTGTATTATTCTGTAATGTTCAGCATATTTATATATTAATGTTTGGCAAACTCATATTGCTGAGGCTGTTTTTTCCTGGCATACACTACAGGATTGATTGTAAAAACTAGACACAATGTTTCTGGTATAAGTCCATTTAGTGCATTATTCTATTAACCATGATTTCCTTTTTAGCTTGATATTGTGACTCTGTTCCATCGAATTCATAGCAGTGTGTTCTCAACATTTACTTTACAATGGCTTCCAATTAATTCATTCATTATCTTCCACTTAATCCTCTATTAGGGTTTGCAATAATCTAACCCTAAGTAGTATGAACCACTTTCTCTTTTGATTTATTATAATTAAGAGTTTTTCCCCACCAATGGTGATAAGAATTCTCAGTTCAGATGCAATTAACTAGTTTGTTGTCTTAGGTTCATTTGCAGACTATTACATGAATTTCAAGTGATCTTAGCCAATTAAACCAGGGAGACTGAGAATAATTATGAACTGGACATTTGTATATTAACCTGTTAAACTTCGATTTGAATAAAAATGAAATCAGATTTTGCATCTCTCATCATACATTATATATAATCATTTTCAAGTTTAATGCATTTGGTGTTTTTTTTTGCCATTATCCATGTTATGTTTATTCCAAACCAGCTAAATTAGGGTTGGGGCACACGATTTATAAAATAAGATAAACTGAGCATATGCTTAGACACAGACCCAGCGATTTAATGGACCGTCACTGTACTTTAAATGTAATAAAGGTGCATTCAATTTTTTTTTATTATAATTATTACATTTTGTTCCTAACAAATTAAACATGAATTTTAAACTTTTCAGGTCAGTGTGTATTTAAAATGTCTAAATAAAGCTGATTCCTAAACACGTACATGTACACTAGATCATTATTACACAGCACTTTTTTTTTTTTTTTTACATTTTACACAGAACTTCCAAGAACAAAAAAAAACAAATTCCAGTTAAAGGTCATGTTTTATTTGTCAATGCATTGATGCTGTTGGTGGATCTTTCTTAGACATAACCCCGTCTTGGTAGATACTCATCTCGGGATTGCAAATACAGCGCATACAAAAACAAACAAAATCATAAATGCAGAAATTACATTGTGAAGATTAAGTATGAGGCTTATTGATAAACCTAGAGTACAAACAAGTGTATATTTAAGGTTTACCACTGAATTTGAACATTTTTCCAGCTTTGGTACTAAAAAAATTGAAAAAGACATGTCTAATTTTGTTTAATGACATGAACAATATTTACAAAATGTAAAGATTAACTCGACATATGTACAGCGCAAAATGCCCAAGGCCTTACAAAAGCAAAAGAAAACATAACAGGAATGAAAGAATAAAAACCAGAAAGATCAGGATAGTAATGAAGTAAAATTAAAACTAAAAATTTTCATTGCTGTTGAAAGACCGTAAATGCGGCTGGGTCATTTTGATGTTCCACACAGTGTTGTTAGTTGCTTCTGTGAAGGGAAAAAAAAAGTTACTAAACACTGAAAAAAAATCAATTAGAATAATTACAGGGTTTGTAACATCAAAAGTTAAATATATACCTGCAGCTGCCTGATACTGCTGAGAACATTGTCATCCAGCTGACCCAAATCAACAGAGTTCATCTCACTGGCCAGAAGCTGAATACACTGAAAGGTCCAGAGATAATATGGTTTTTACATTAAATTGAAAAAATAAATAAATAAATAAAAAATAAAAAACTTTTACTGGTGTCTGAACACAAACACATAAATCACCTTACTATATTTACTAACCTCTCCATTTCCCAATGGCACATTGATAACTATGTCCTCTGTGCCTCCTGCAATGGGGGAGCCATTCACTGAGATGCTGTACACCTTCTCTCTGTGGCGAGGAACTCTGATTGCAGGAGTTTTAGGCAGCCTGGCCAAGAGAAAACATTTTATATCAAACTTTGTTTTGTAGCACTATGTAATTCAAATTTAAAATTCAATCCTTCATTGTTCTCTGTACATGAACTCATGACATTTTAACTATAAGATGCTGAGCATGCATTTATTTTTAAAATGGATAACCTGATCTATATCTGTGCACTGCTGTACATCTGTAGTCAAACTGCTCTTTTCATAAAGTGTATAATAAAACAATCAGGCACAAGAGGGAGTTACCCCTAAGAGCAAGAACTATTTCAGGGGTGATCTTTGTCAGAAATGCAGTGACACTGATGGTGAGGTTTTTTTTTATACTTGTATAAGTGGATCTGACACAGCTGTGCTGCTGGAGTTTAATTATTTATTTATTTTATGGTTAACGCCATTTCAGAAATTTTTGTCATTTAATTGTAGTTTGTGGTTTTAGATTTCATTCTTTTTATTTTATGTTATGCTTTAGTCTGTTTTATATTTCCATTTTTATAATTGCAAGACAAGTTAGGACTGTGACTGTACTGTCTTGTGTAAATATTTCTTTCATGGTTTTGGGCATGTGCATTTGTTGTTTTTGATTTACATATTTAGAGCATTCTATCATGATGTGTCTGCTGGAGTTTATAATAATCTGAATGTGGCTGCTGGATTGAGAATAATCCACCAACTAAAAATATCCAGCAACACCATACTCCAAGAACTAATGAAGCTGATGAATAGTTTCTTGGGGGGGGGGAAGAAAAAAAAAAACACTCCATTCTGATTCATCTGCACCAACAGTGTCACTGCAGTGCTAAAATGATCCACCACCCAAATAATACCTTCTCTAGGGGTGATTCCACTGCAGTCCCAGACCAACAGAAAACAAAGCATAAACAGGACTAATAAGATATATACAGCAACAGATGGACTACAGTCTGTAATTGTAGACCTACAAAAAAGCAGCTATATGGTAGCCGAGAGTGGGAAAAAAAAAACATTATTACTTAATCAGAAAATTTATCCAAAATGTACAAATATATGCACAAGACCACATTTAAGCACCTAGAGTCAAAGCGAGGTGTAATCAGGGGTGTTGGGCCAATAATGGAGGAGTCCAACAAACTTCTTGCTGGAGTAACCAAAGGCTTCCTACTGGATCTTAATACAAAAGAAAAACAAAATTACTTTGTAAAGCAATCTAGCTGCAATAAACAATGAAAAACTTAATACCGGACATCTAAGCAGCACAAAAACTCACCTCTTAATAGCACTGTTCTGCTTACTTACAGAAAGGGCTCGTGCCTTTTTCGAGGTGGAAGGTGCCTTCTTTGACCTTCCCTGTTATAAACATCAGGGGAAAAAAAAGACTTCTATCTAAACCACACCACAAAGTTGAACTAATGTTAATTTTACACTAAATACATTATTTTTAGTGGAATTATCCAATTACAATGCCATAAAGAAATAAAGAGCTTTGGAGTTTGTATTTAATTTTGACCTACAGTAGATGCTTCACTGACCTTTTTTTTAGGCACCAAATTCTCCTCATCCTCAGAGTTTGCACTGGCCTTAGCAGCTGTAAACAGGACCAAAGATACATGTTTAACATGATCTTTAAAATGTGTGAGGTAAGTAATAAAAAAAATAAATAAATAAAAAAAAAAAGAGACGCACATTTTTTGGTTGATTTTGGTGGAATGTAATGATCCTGAGCTATAGTCAACTCCACTTCTGCAGCCTCTGCCTTTTGCTGTAAATTTTAAAAATTTGTTTTTTAGAAGGACATACAGACTTCACACATGAAGAAAAATAATTCACCCCAAATGGGAATTGAACCCAAGACCTTTTTGTTTTGCGATTTATTAAATTGTCTTATAAAATATTCAAATATAAAGGCATCACAATATGTTTGTTGAAATTATTCAACAAAGACACAGAGTAAGTGACTGATTAACAGTTTCTGAGAAAAGTATTCAAACACTTAATTGTTCAATGTAGTTTACACATGTATTCAATCTAGCCATGCTACATTAGGACATTAACGGACCTCGAACTTTAATTCCGAGTAGATTAATGACAAGTGCATGGTGCCATCAATTAATTATAATAGTAGTTAGTTTATTGTCACATCAGCAAAATTATGGCTATATATGTGGCATGTCACATTTCAAGTTCGTATTAAGTATGGTGTGATGCGATACCCCCCTCCCCAACTACATAAGGTGTTCTAGAATGAGTTGTGTTAAGTAATTAAATATTTTTTCTGCTGAAGTATTTGATGATGACTGCACATCAATTAGTGTTCCAACAATTAATTAAAGTAGTAAAAATGTTATAAAAATTAATACTTGCCTTCAAGTTATCCATGGGGGTTTCTGGTGTTTCGGATCCTATTAAGCAAGTGAGGGAATAATGATAATTAATTAATCGAGTTATGACCAAGAATACAGACAGTTCTACAATCAAACAACACTATATTAAAAGCTCATGCTATGATTAATGAACAAAAACCAAAGAACACCTACATTTTACTCATAGAACCTTTAGGATTTATAGATCTTGCTTCGGATACAATAATGCTGGAACAGAATAGAGCCTTCCCCAACTGTTCTAATCTCCAGATTAAAAGCATACAACTATCAACAATACATGGGCCAATTTTATACCCCTGTGGTTGCTGGAGTTTTTTCAAAACATCTCACAATGTACCACAGTAATGATTAAGAGGTCCCAGTGATGTTATTTATGTACTGCATGTGAACTTGTGGGAGATGTGTAGGAACAAGCTAAATCTCAGAAGGAGCGATCAGAACCTCATTATCAATACATACCACAGAACTGGATCCAGTTCATTTGCCGGACTGCCAAAGGAAGCTTGATCAGAGCCATATTGTACAGATTATCTGCATCTTTTAGAAGGTTGTTTGTCTTTTCCTTCAACCTCTCAATAATCGTATGCACTAAATGAAAAAAAATAAGGATGAACAGGTTTAGTATAAAAGTGTACCACACACAAATGTTTTGTACATCTTATTTATTACTTCTAATTATTATTATCATAAACCTTGACTTTGCTCATGGTAACTACATAAGTCACCTTTCCTGGTTCAGTCCATACTTAAATTTATAGTACTGTCATGGCCAAAAGTTTTGAGAGTGACACATTTTCACATGATCTTCTGCCCTCTGTTTTTAATGTGTGTTTGTCAGATGTTTTTATCACATACATAAATATAATTGCAATCATATTATGAGTAACACAAGCTTTTATTGACAGAATGAGTTAATGCAGTTAGTCAATATTTGCAGTGTTGACCCTTCTTCAGGACCTCTGCAATTCTCCCTGGCATGTTCTCAATCAGCTTCTGAACCATATGCTGACTGATAGCGGTCCATTCTTGCACAATAAATGCCTGCATTTTGTCAGAACGTGTAGGTTTTAATTTGTCCACCCGTCTCTTGATTGACCACAAGTTCTCAATGGGATTAAGATGTGGGGAGTTTTCAGGCCATGGAACCAAAATCTCTATGTTTTGTTCCCTGAGCCTTGTAGTTATCACATTTGCTGTATGGCAAGGTGCTCCATTATGCTGGAAAAGGCATTGTTGATCACCAAACTACTCTTGGATGGTTGGGAGAAGATGCTCTCGGAGGATATTCTGGCGCCATTATTTATTCATGGCTGTGTTTTTAGGCAGGACTGTGAGACAGCCGATTCCCTTGGCTGAAAAGCAACCCCACACATGAATGGTTTCAGGATGCTTTACAGTTGGCATGAGACATAACTGGTGGTAGCGCTTACCTCGTCTTCTCCGAATAAACTGTTTTCCAGATGTCCCAAACAATCAGAAAGGGGATTCATCAGAGAAAATGACTTTGCCCCAGTCCTCAGCAGTCCATTCCCTGTACCTTTTGCAGAACATCAGTCTGTCCCTGATGTTTTTTCTGGAGAAAAGTGGCTTCTTTGCTGCCCTCCTTGAGAGCAGGCCTTGCTCCAAGAGTCTCCGCCTCACAGTGCGTGCAGATGCACTCACACCTGCCTGCTGCCATTCCTGAGCAAATTCTGCACTGCTTGTAGCCCAAACCCGCAGCTGAAACACTTTTAAGAGACGGTCCTGGTGCTTGCTGGTCTTTCTTGGGCACCCTAGAGCCTTTTTGGCAACAATGGAACCTCACTCCTTGAAGTTCTTGATGATGCGATAGATTGTTGACTGAGGGGCAATCTTTCTAGCTGCGATACTCTTCCCTGTTAGGCCATTTTTGTGCAGTGCAATGATGACTGCACGCGTTTCTTTAGAGATAACCATGGTTAACAAAAGAGAAACAATGATGCCAAGCACCAGCCTCCTTTTAAAGTGTCCAGTGGTGTCATTCTTACTTAATCATGACAGATTTATCTCCAGCCCTGTCCTCATCAACACCCACACCTGAGTTAATGGAGCAATCACTGAAACGATGTTAGCTGGTCCTTTTAAGGCAGGGCTGCAATGAAGTTGAAATGTGTTTTGGTGATAAAGTACATTTTCTAGGCAAATATTGACTTTGCAATTAATTGCTGTTAAGCTGATCACTCTTTATAACATTCTGGAGTATATGCAAATTGCCATTATAAAAACTGAAGCAGTAGAGTTTGTAAAAATTAATATTTGGATCATTCTCAAAACTTTTGGCCATGACTGCGAGCTGAGATACAATCAGAAAAACAACCCCACTGTACCTGTAATGTGGAACGATTAACTGAGGAACTAAGATGTCTGCTAAGAAACTGTAGAGCACAAACAGATGTAGTGTGCCCTTGTGTGTGTTTAACCACCAAAAAAAAAACAAAAAAAAAAACACATTTTTGACAAATCAAAGCGGTACACAATCACCATAGGGTTTGTATATAAACACCAAGTCTATTATAGGAGATTGTAACTTGTGGATCAGAAATAAACTCCATTGTACCTCTGTTTCCATAAAGGCATTGTGACTTCAATACTTAGGTCACAGTTGTAGAAAAACACATTTTATAAAATCATCGTGGGTTATAATTTAACCCAGTCTCCTGTTTACAGATTTTGCTCAACGGCAGATTGAGCAACTGGTAATACTTGTCATTCTTTAACATATACATATATATTTCTTTCTTTGGAGGTACAGGGCAGAAGCAGGCAAGAGAAAGAGAGAAAGCTGACTACTAAGCCCAGTACTAGACACTGTGTTGGCAAATAAAAGCCTTTTTGTTAGGTACACCTGCCTTTTTTCTTTTTTTTTTTACTCCCAAAAACCCTACTACGATCATCAACAAGGAACGTCATAATTAGAAATTAAGGATAATAACTAAGGATATTAAAAAGCTACAAAAGCTTAAATCAGTCGGTATAAAATAAAGGCAAATCTATTTGCAATCCATTCTACATAATCATAGTAAATATATTCACATACAAACACAACTTACCGATCTGAACTAATTTTACCCGACAACAGATTCCTGTTTAAGAGATGTGCTAATAAGCAGTTATTCTATAGTACTCTTTTCCCTTTTTCTGAACTGATAAATCCTGTGACGTAAATATTTGGCTGTATGAAAAGAGGTTATTTTAAATTACAGCCGTCGCTAAATGCAATTTTCTAAGAATTATTTTTCTACTCTGAAATCCTGTAATGAAATACTCTGGTTTCTGGTTCCACTTCTAAAACATTGCAAAATACATACATACAGATTATAATTAATTCACAATTTTAGAAAAAGATAATTTTTATATATTTAGAATTTTGTTTTTGCAGAGATTCTACTCAAGGGCTTTGACTTGCACATACATTTGTGGGGCATCTCTCTCAATTTGGTTTCTATTTGAGCCTCTCATTACAGTTTCTTCCTGTTTCTGACATGACAAATGATTTGACGTCTAATCTAAGAAGTTTATAGTTGGTACTGCTGATTGTTGGAAAATTTATTCTATAGAGCAAAGATATCTTTACTGTAATGTTTGAGAATTACAGAAAGTGGGGAGCCAAAATGAGGTTAGAAAATAGGTAAATAAATTTTTATCAATATACAATTAAGAAATAAAATAAACCAATCAAAACTAAAGTATAAAAGAAACAAGAAGCTCAACACTTGAAATGGAAGTTATGATGAGAAAAATAAGTCCATTTATATTTGCTAGACAGAAGTGAAACTTGTATCTGTTGTTAATTTTATTTTGTTACCTTTTGGGGAAGAAAAAAAAAAACCCAAAACCTTAACCGAATTAGATGAATTTACCTGATTAGTTTAATACATACAGTTTGGTTGATGGAACCCCAAAGTTTAAAACAAATCATTTGCAAAGAGATTTAGGAAGAAAGAGTTTAAATATTTATTTCAGTAATTTTTTTTTTTCTGTGAACACGACTTGAAGTCTGTCAAAAACGATTGTGCTTTGTACTTGTCTGTTAGGTTCGGAACAATTAACATCGCTAATGTTTTAGTTAAAACAATTAAGATTTATTTAAATAAGATTGATTAGTGTTAGGGTTATTGCTGCTGAGACCTGGTGTAGCTTTTGTTTTTTTCATCCATAAATGTATATTATGGTGTGTGTAGTAAGTGTTTCTTTTCTGTTTACAATGTTTCTTAGATATGGGTTAGGATAGTTATGCTTTAAGTCTATTGTCAATTTAATTTTATTAATTATTGTTAGGTTTAAAAGTATCCCTTGGAAAACAAATGGCTTCTGGTTGTTGGCATAAATTTTATAGTTACTTTCATATTCTGATGTTTTATTTGTGTTCCTACCACATAAGTTTGCTCTGGCTGTCAGTGTGATATCTAATTAGGGTAAAAACCTTTTTAGCAAGGGATTTTGAAGGTTGAAAACTGTGTAAAAAATTTACGTCTACATGCAAGTTTCTAAACATTATTAAAAAAAAAAAATCCTAACATTACCATTAAATTTAAATTGCCCCAATCCAAGTTTCCCCCCATATAATGTAGGTGAGTGTGTCAAGCAATAAGCACATTGTCCTGGATATATCTGCCCAGCACAAAAACCATTCTCCTCTGCATGGGCATGAGGAATCACCACGCAACTCTAATAGAAGCACAGAAGATTGAGATGAGATGCCCAAACAACATCAGTGTCCATTTCTCAATTGGTACATTCCTGTCATAACTGGGGTTAGGCAATTTTGTAGATCAGCATGTCTGTGGGAAATGGGGGAGAGCAGAGCATCCAGAGTAAACTCAGAGACATAAGAAGACTGAGCAAGCTCCATACAGAAAGGACTTTTGTTTGCACCCCAACCAGGATCTGCACTAGGACCTTCTTGCTAAAACATAACCAGGGCATCATCTTGCCGATCGCCTTACATTAATTAACTTCTGGTTTATTTCCCGATCAGTTCAGATCAATTGCCTCATGTGGTTGGTATGTTTTCTCCATGCCTGCAGGTGTTTCCCCCAAGGACCACAGTGTTCTCATAGTGTAAAAATAGCCCAGTTAAGTGTGACATGTTTATAGTGGTTTAGAGATGATGGGATAGGCTCCGGTAAACCCAAGACCATGAACAGACTAACAGGGCATCAAAGTAACATTTAAAAAACAAACAACATTGAATTGAGGAATTTTAAGTGACATTAACATATCCGCGAGGTTAACGGGGGCAGTATGGTGGAGTTGAGCAGTTAATAAATGAATGAGTGATTGGTTCGTTGGTGAAGAGGAGCGTGTTTGTATCATCATAGGGAATAAGGAACGACGTTCCGTAATCCGTTTATAGTTTCATGGTGATGTACCTTCGTCATCAAAGTCGAGAAGAAACGCCTCCAGTTTCGGTGTCTTGGGGTTCTTCTTGGTTTTAGCGTTCGTGGTTCTTTTCCTGGGCGCCATTGTGATCCTGAGAGGACACGCAACGGCTCTTCACTTAGCAACTTTACACAAGTTTACCTCAAACTCACAACATGTGTTTTTTTATCACTCCGACAATCTAAATTTTATATCACGCAAACAATCCTAGCGAGATTTAAACTCCGCTGCATTTACAATTTAAATCAATTTAAAGCAAAACTGTTCTGTGATCTGGTTCTAAACACATCGCCGTTAGTTTACAGCTTTATATATGCATTGAATATTTTTTTTCAGTTATTGAATTTGTTGTTGTTGTTGTTACCTGATGTAATACTCTCAGATATTTGTGGATTTTCTTCCTCGCAGCAGATCGCAACTCTTTTACAATAATCAGTAAGCGTTTTCAAATCCGAGTGCGACAGAATTCCAGCCAATGAAACATCAGTTTCCTACGTGACGTTGGTATATGGGCGTTGCTAACTCGTGATGGGAGTCCGGTTCTTTTCAGAGAGCCGACTCGTGGAGCACGGCTCCCAAAGAACATCCGGCTCTTTAGGCTGAAATACGAACGCCTTGTTTGTTGTAATGTCATGCGCGAAAACTTCAGCTTTAAGAGGAAAACGGTTTATCAGCACACAGGAATTTATACTTGCTAAGTTCGGATATAAAACGTAAGGCTACATATAACCAGGGGCGTTTTAGGGTTTAGAAACATCAGAGGCTTTAGCCCAGATCCCTTATTCCCCTCTCCGTCCTCTTTAAAAATTGCCCTTTCATGAGTGTCAGAATCAAAATCAGTTTTATTTGCCAAGTATGTTTAAGAAGCATACTTGCTAAGTTCGGATATAAAATGCAAGGCTACATATAACAATACATTAAAAGCCGTTTGCGAACCTAAAGAGTCGGTTTTTCTTTGGGAGACCAAAAGAGAAAAGAGCTGAACTTCATATATTCGCCGCTATTCGCGTACAAGACGCCAAATCCAATCGTTACGGAGCTTATTACAGTATGCCGTAGACGGACAATTTGGATTGGCTAGTTTTTTTGGACGGAGTAAACACCGTGCTCCACCCAAACCAACAGTGAAGTGGACGGAAGGTAATATTTGCTCCATACTTAAATATGACCTACACTTTAACTGTAACTCATTTTCGCTACATTGACGTTGAATATTTAAAGCCAACACAATAGCGCTAATGTACCGTTTTGTTGTACCATTTCCCTGTTTAGAGTGATGCTGCGCCCACGTGCTCTGGGACTTGTTGTGTATTCGGGTATTTAAGCAAAACAGTATGATATAATTAAGATTGGATGTTGAAGTTAAATAATGGCGCAGGCAATGTTGTGCTCATTACACCGAGAGATCAGAACATCCTTTCAGTGTTTAAAGACGAATCGGAGCGTTTGGAACTCGGTGACTGAAGAATGCACGACGTTACTGAGTTCTCTGGGTAATCTGGTGGAACAGCTGAGCGCTGTGAGGAGTGTAGAACTAAGCAACACTCCTCTCTCTTCATTTCCACAATTACAACATCGCCTTCAGATTAAACTCCTACATGCTGCAGACACGGTTCTGGGACAGTTAAGAGAGAAAATGTAAGTAACGATGCATGTCATCAGTCAGTGTTTACTATTTGCATTACACAGCTTTAAGCAAAAGTCCAGATCCAGTGAGAAATACATGTAAGCTGTCAGGATATTATTATTTACTAAACGTTGAAAATTACGTTTCTGGGTACAAAAGTAAAAAAAATAAAAACACCTTGCCCATGTCATAAATACAGTAATAAAGACCTTGTTGTGTCATATTGTTTCAGATATAACGTTTAATTCACCTGCCCCCCAAAAATTGATTTGCTAGTGTCCTGCCATATCTGGAAGACAAAACACTAGCTCTAACAAAGGTTGCCACCTTCTTCCGCCGAATTCTTTTCTACAGTCTCGGGGGAGTCTCCATGCCAATCCAGGGGAGAACGTTTAGGGCTCTGGGCAGATGCACCCAGGACAGGGTGCCAATCTATCACTGAGCACACACACACATACTATATTGGAACAATTCAGATAGTGGCACTTAAGAGCAGACAATTCGAGTTGAATCCATGTTTTTGGACTGATTCAAAAAACTGATTCAAATGTTAATTTAGAACATATCTGGTATTAGATATGACTAGTTTAATTAATTAATATGCAATAATTTGACCATGACCAAGCTGAAAGGAAAACCTGTGGGTTTTAAAACTAGCAATAAGTCTTATTTCTTATACATATGGAGAATTTGGCCTAGATGCAAGATTATTTGGCTGATTTATTATTTTTGGGAAAAAGTATAAACCATACTTCAAATAAGTATTGTAGAGGTCAATGTGCTATTAAAATTTTTTTTAAAAATGCAATGTTTTTTATTATGTTTTTAAAGGCGGATGCTTCAGTCCATTCAAGACTTGCTGTCAAAGCAACTGCTTGCTGCTTACCATTTTTATGAACAGAACTACAACTGTCTTCCTATAGACGTATGTGTATCCCGATCTGCTCTCTTTCCATCCATTGCTGACATGCTGGAATGGCTACAGGATGCAGAGCGTTACTATCGAATGCAGTATCCAAAAATTATGCAAATGAAAATACATATACTAGCAACTCATGCTTGTGAAAATAAAGAATAAAGTGTTATAGTCGTGGCACCTGTTCTTTACAAGGATTTATCATTTTTGTAAGCATAGTTTGAAGGATTGCAGTGTTTTTTTCTGATTAGAAAGCTGACTGTGTTTCGGAGGATTATTCTGCCAGACATGGATCTGGGTACCAGTAAGGTCCTGAACAGTCTGAAACACTACTTTGTGGCTTTGGAGGCACTTATACTTAATGTCCCATATTTTGAATTCAGGTCTGGAAAATAATGCCATGATCATACAGACACTGCCTATAAACTCTGGACACATAAGACAAGTTCAAATTTATGCACCAGGAGAAACCTGGCTCACTGAACCACCATTAGGTCTAAACTAATTTAAAGACATCATCCTTGTGTCTTAACAGCAAACAAAGTACTGTTAACTCTCATGAGGTGATTTCCTCCCCAGACCATCACTGACTCAGCTCCATAACTGTCATGATGTATGATTTTGCAGGCAGCATATCCTTTACCATAGGACACTACCAAAAGACAAAACTAGCAGAAAATTAAGGAGAAAGTAATTGTCTATGACCACCACCTTAAAAAATCAGTCCCCGTTTTAGAAAATGAAACAGTTTCAGTCACTAATGCATCCCCCTTAGACAGATGGATAGCCAAGGTTAACTAACTAGTTCGTTTACTGAAATACTTAATAAAATTTCTCGAAATTTTAGTTGTAGTTATGTATTGGAATTTCTCTGGAATAAGAAAGACATAAGGCTGTTTTAATTTAGATTGGCAGCTGTTATGATAAAGTGAGAGCTCAACAGAAATCTAAACCTTGTAATATTTTGCTTGCACTTTGAAGTCTGTGCTATTGACCTAAACTATCCACTCAGATGCATTCTGAAAAGGATTTTGATAGACTCAATAAAACCTGACAACCTCCAATTTATGGACACATTATCCAGGAGATGGACATCTATACAATCTCCTCAAGTAGAAGAAAGAATAACAGGTAATTTTAAAGGCAGTTTTAATTATAAATTCATACTTTATTTTTTTTGGTACTATTAAAAAATACACTCTCTAAACCAATTTCAGATGCATTACTTAAAGTGGACTTCTTCATGGATTCAGACTAAGCAGTGTCCAGTACCGGTTGATTTCTGATGATCCAGAACTGCATATTGAGCTTCTGACTGGAAACAACACTGTCCATCACATGTTAAGATGATAAATTAATGTAATAAAGGTTTAAATGTACATCATCAGCACTTGTCTGTTTGTACACTTTATAATCGGTCATATCATTTAAAAGTTAAAAAACCTTGGATGGTTATAAGTCCATATTTCGGAAAAACGATCCAACCCTTTTCTTTTAACACAACATATCACTTTATTGACCCTTAAATAACAATAATAAATATGTCTTCACTCAAAACTTAAATGGTTACACAATCACAAAATCTGATTAGTAAAATACATATATATATAATTATATCATCATTATTTTTTAAGCATTTCTTTTACCAAACAATGGATTAGTTTTAAATTTGTTCTGTAGCATGACTGTGAGCTCGGACACAGAGCCGAAGTGATCCAGAATGTTTTTCCTGTTGGAATATAATTAAATTCGTAGTACACTTTTGGCCCAAAAAATAATAATAATGTCTCGCATATCTCATGAATAATTTCCATGGCATTGTTGTAACAATCTCATGCTTATCTTATTAATTTTCATTGTGTATACAGTGAATAACACCTCATATGAGGTTATCGATTAGGAGAGGGGGGGGGGTCAAAAAGCCTTTAATGCCAAGTGTAACACATTAGCTTTTAAACTTTCTTTTTAAATCTTACTGTCATTTTAATATGTTTTGAGTATTTTTTTACTTTTTGAAATCCGAATTGTTGCATTTTCAGTTCGCAATAATGTGTTACTGCAAAATTTAAGTATAAATGGTTCGATTTCCTTGTGTTCCTATATTTATAAATACATGCTGTAAGCAATACATTTCAGGAGAAAAATCAGAATGCATGAAATTAATTACAATGTTTCATACACACCCAATGTTTTTTAAATTTGTTTATCAAATTATTTGACGTTTTTAGGTTTTACAGAGCAAATAAGGAAAACCTGGTTAATTAGTACATTTACTCAGCACACAACACAATGTTGCTGGGTCAAGAATTGACCAATCAAAACTGATCATATAAATATTTGGCCAGACAGTGTTGAGTAATGCCAATAAGCTCCAACCAATAAACTAGAGATTAGACTGAACATTGGTGAGTGCAGAGTTACCGATACAAACCAGAGCACTATACACAATGCACTGAGATCTGTTCTACTGTTGAGATTTGGTTAATTTTTACACCCTTCTGATATGTCTTATTACATTTTTAAGATGCTTTTTGACCAACCAACAAATGAGTGGCAAATTAGGATTAGCACAAATAATACAAAGTGCTTTTAACAAACATGCCATTGCTGTTTACATTTAAATTCAGTCACTAACACACAATAACACACACAAAAACAATAACTAGAAATGCAATAGTACAATCTATACCAATGACCAACAGAATGTAAAGAACTGTAAAGTAAAAAATATAAATAAATAAAATGGAAAGCAATATAGTATAATAATATCCACTGCATTACTTTTATAAATACAACCATTTTAATTTCTTATTAATATAATTAAAATATTAATTTTAAGCTTTTATCCCTTAGACATACTCCTTAAGGGGCAGGGAGTTGGTAGTAATAGATTTAGGAGGATCCATTGGAGAAGACCGCGAATTAGCAAAACCACGGCCTATGTAACCACGCCTGTAAGGTCCTTTCTCAACATAGGAGCAGGTACTGCTTAGCACAATGCCGCTGATGATCAGAATGACAGCAGCTGCCCAGCCTAGGTATATTGCCTGCCCAAGCTCCCGCTTTTTTTGTATAGGTACGTTAGGGTTATAGAAGTCCTGCACAACAGTGTTGGCTGTCCAGGACACGGGAATGAGTACGCACAGCCCCGTCACGATGAAGAGCACCCCACCGGACAGCGCTATGCCAGCCTTGGCATGGCGGTCGTCCCCAGCGCATGTGGTGCACTTCATACCGCAGCAGGACACTGTGCAGGCCAGCCATCCCATGAAAATGGCTACACACATTAGTGCACGAGCTGCCTGGATGTCAGGTGGCAGTGCCAGCAACGAGTCATAAGTCTTGCACTGCATGTGGCCAGTGGTTTGGTAGATGCAGTTCATCCATATACCTTGCCACACTATTTCTGAAGTAAGGATGTTGGGCCCAATGAAAGCTGTGACCTTCCACTGGGGAAGTGCTGTCACAGCTATGGCCATCACCCAACCTGTAACAGCACAAGTGAAGCTAATCAGCTGCATCCCTGTGTTTACCATGATTCTGCTGTCTCTGTACCACGAGTCGGGCCACCACCTGGACGACACCTTTTCTCCTGCTGCAAATCCAGTTAGGGCAACTTGCTTGAATCCTCTTTACTCTTTCCACCGACTGCTGCCGTATTTTGTTCTAAATTAAACCTTTTTTTTTTATCCAAAAGCGTTTTTGTTCAGAGAACAACAGTTCTCATTCAGTTCCTCAGATAAAACATTCATATGATTTCTTCAGAGCTCTGTGCTGGTTTCTGTCTTCAGACACCTATAACCACAAATTTCCTCTGCTCTTTCCTTGGTGAGATTAATTATTTAACAGTGCAGACAAGCTATTGTTTTCCCCAACCTATTGATAGAACACTTGCTGGACTTCAGATCATCTGTGAAAGAAGTTTCTTTTTAGTACTAAGCTAGATTGGTAAAGGAACTAAACTTGTCACTGGAAAATGTGTGTATTGCGTTTGTGTTACCTTTATGTAGAACTTTCCCTCTTTTTGCTTCATCAATGCATGCAGACGGAGAAATCCTAAGGTTCGTCTGATAATGAGGTTCTCCAGAGATCCTTTTGAGTTAAATAGTTTGGTCAATTTAGGCTCAGAGTCCCAGAGTCCAGACCACAGTGGGACGAGCAAATATGTGAAGCCTCTCTTCTGTGCTAGGAAGGACAGAACAAATGTCAAAGTGATCGTCTCAGCAAAACATGCTAATCACTGCCATCTCCAGAAAATGTAGTCAGACAATCAGTCTAATCTGAAGAAACAACTGATTAGTGAACCAGTGAGGGACAGTGAACCGAATGAGGAGGGGAGGAGGCAGGGAGGGATCATTGCAGGTGGATCAATTAGCACAAAAAAGGGTAAATACTTAAATTGATATAAATTAAAAGAAATATATTTTATACAACATACTTTTATCAGATACATTCTTGCTGACATTGTTTGTGAGGAAGAGTGTAAGAGAAAAAAGATGTGTTCTGTAAACACAATAAAAGGTTGAACACCAGAAATCATGCAATGTACTTTTCCATTCATATTGAAGCAATAAATTTCCAGTTAAACCTGAAAATATTTGAATAAAAAATTAATTCTAGGGTTTAAAAGATATCACAATTCTATATTTAACCAGTAATATAATTATTATAATAGTAATTATTAAGCAAATAAGACTCAGTCACGAAAAAACATTTAAATAATTTTTTTTATGCCCTTTTGCTGCTCAGGTTACTAACAGTAAATATCATTGTCTTAGTCGATGAATTAAATATTATGGCTACAGGATCCCTGGTTTAAGTTTCCTTTTTTCATGTGGTTCCCCCTCCATGGCAACAGTGACCATGACAACAGGACAGGACATGAAATAAGCAAAAAGGGTCAGGTGCAAGCAGGGTAACACAAAAGACAAAGAGAGGACAACCATGCCCCAAAACGCCAAGGAAAAGCTCATGGCTTATTCTGTTGAAGAGCCACTCATAAAAGATTAAAATTCAGTAAGTGGTTCATTTGAATAAATACATATTTAAACTTATGTGTATAAATAATGTATTAAACTACAAACCATATATTGTACAATCCAACTAATATACACATAAATACATTACGGGAATAATGGAAATACATGGGGAAAGGTTTTCTGGTATATTCAAGAAACCAAAGCCTGAATTCTTGTAATTAAATTGCGTTGTATGTATTTCTAGAATTTCCTCTTAACCATTTAGGCAGGTCCACCCTCACACAGGAAAAAGTCGCGTACAAACCACTGACCAAGAGCGGTTTTATTTAATAGACAGTTGTAATCTGGAAGTCTATTTTCACCACAGCTAAGAACAAAAATTTTGTTTTGACTAATTTTCTCAAAAAAAAAAAAGTTAGCTCAAGATTCTGACATCATACTGTCTTCTTTGTGAATGGAAACCAAGTTCTAGAAAAAAACCCATGCAGGCAGAGGAAGGACAAACAGACTTCACCCAAAGCTTTGTGTCTGTCCCCAAATCAAGTCAGAACCATCTTCCTGTAAAGTAAACACACCAACAACTACGACATATTGCCGTTGGCTAAAAGTAAATGGCATTTTACTGGCATTAAGATTAAAGTTTTATATACTTTCTTACTTCCAAAAAAAACTTACCACTGTAAACAGGATATCATTCATTCATTATCTCCCGCTTTATTCTATATTAGGGTCACGGTGGGGTTTCCCATGCCCATCCAGGGGAGAATGTCTCGGGCGCCGGCCAGACACATCAAGGACAGGGTGCCAATCTATCGCTGGGCACACACTCACTAACACAAACACACTCTACATAGGGCAATTTGGAGAACTCAATTGACTTGATCCATGTTTTTGGACTGTGGGAGGAAACCCACACGTACACGGGGAGAACATGGAAACTCCACCCAGATGGGGATTCAAACCGGGAATCCCCAGCGCTGAGAGGCAAACGTACTAACCACCAAGCCACCGTGCCGCCCTGTAAACAGGATATGACACATTCATTTTGAGATTTGGGAACATAATCTTTAAAAGATTGCTTGTTAGCCTTTTCCCTCATTTGAATCAGACAAGAAAATAGGATAAAAAGCACCTTAACCTGCTCTGTTCTCAGCATTTTCTTTAAACTGTTAAAACCCAAGACTTAATAGTAAATGTAAAAAAGAACTCCATTGAAACCTAGTTACTTAACAGATAAAAAAAAAATAAAAATAGGATTTTTTAATCAGAATGTTTTTGGAAATTACCAACTTGCATGTAAAAAATGAAATGCTGGCAGGAGTATTACACCAAATTCAGTGGTTTTAGGATCAATATGATGTCATTTTTTTAGTTTACTGAGAATTTGTTGTCAGCTCATGTTTACATGAGGACAAACAGATCGGACACCTCTGACAATCTAAAGCACAAACTTAAAGCTTAAGAACCATTTCCCTTCATTTTTCCAAGAAAATTTGAATGATCTACTCATTACAAGATATGCAACATTAATTCCATACTTTCATATTCTTCGTAGGGAAAATCTGAACATAAAAACTGCTAAATTATTTGTATTATATAAAAAAAGACAGACAAACAGCATAAATTTAGGCATAAAATACCAATTTATTACTTTGCACATTACACAAATAGTCCCTGCAGGCTAAAAAAAGGAAGAAGGGATTTTTTAATGTCACATAGCAATACATCAACTGATGTGGCAACCTGAAAGGAAAGGCCAGAGAAAGCCCCAACAAGTTAACAAGAGCGCCCTCTATTGCTATAAGACACACAGCTCAGAACACTAAAATACAGCACAGAAGCTACACGCACGAAAAGAAATAAATTACAACACATCTTGTTCATAACAAATCTTTATATATCAAAGAGGATATTAAAAAAATTGACATGCGCTCTTAAAATCAGGGGATAGTGAGAAACACTGGTTCAAAAAGGTTAAAAAGAGGTAATCCTTGCACAATCCTGGATCATCTGGATGCTAGGAGTCCAGCTGATTAGCCAAAAACAAATCACCAGAGCATCGAAAATAGCAAAAGTCAAGTGGTGATGTGACTTTGTACTAAACAATAGGACAGGGTGACCAGTCAGTCTCGGCTCGCTCGGATTGAGAGAAGAGAGAGAGAGAGAGAGAGAGAGAGAGAGAGAGAGAGAAAAAAGAAAAAGAAAAAAAAAAAAAAACGAACAAAAAAAAAAAAACCTAACAAAAGCAAAAAAGTACCTCGTTTGATTTGGAGCAGTTCGCAAAGCAAAACTGGTCACCCCATCCCAGCATCCAGGTCAACTGCCAGGAATGACTGACGCCTGTGACAGTTTTAAAATCTTGTCAAAAGAGACTGGTCAATATTGCTACCCTACAAAAACCCCAACACAATGAGCAGTCTCAAATTTAAGCCTTTTAAGAACAAATGATTTTCCTTTCTGAGAGACAATAAATATTCTGCAAGAAATTTAGGACAATACTCTGGCATGCAGGTGACGGTCAAAAAATTTATTTTCCACAGAGCCTAAAGAGCTAATCCAACGAATGCACATTCCCACTGATTGACAAAAGCAAAATAAAGTACAGAAATAATAAATGCCAAAACGGCTACCATACCAGCCACATTAAAGAATTCTATAGCTTTGCCTACTGTTCATTGTTTTAATTATATTGCTGTGCCTGAAATTGCAATTATTGTAATCTTTCTACACAACCTGCCTTACAAGAGATGATCACTTAGCAAAATCTGGTATGTTATCGGATCGACCTTAGAATGCTGTGTATAAACTTATAAAGCTGCCCAAGTCCTTTACAGAGCTTATTGCAAGAGATGCCTTGGCCCCAGTGCCTCTGACCTGGCTCTTAAACATGCCCTCAACAGGTGAGTGCTCAAACTCATTCATAGCAAACCTGTGGCTTTAGAGATGGTTTATTACAAAAAAGTTTTTGCTGAGCTGCCCTCCTGATTAGACATGCTCAGGCCCCAAGAAAATGGCATGGTCCAAGACAAGGCAAGCGCTCATAAGACCACATTAAGCCAGGTTCCACCATTAAGAACATAGGCAGTGTCTTTGCAGGTTTCTTCTAACAAATTTTAATGTTTGTATTATTCGAAGTTGAATGAAATAAAACCTTTAGACTTTATATATATATATATATAGATTGATATATACATATAGATATAGATACACATATTCAAACTCACAACAGCGATAAAAACAGTCAAGAATAAAATTTAAATAACTGACAACTACCTAACCGGTCTCAATTAAGCCCTGATTGTCATTCATCCGTCCTCTGTGTAATACCCAGTCGATCAATCAAGTCACAGTCAGATAAGGGGGTAGAATTGAGTTTAAAAAAAAAAAAAAAAAAGGAATAAAAAAATGGTCACAACTATTTACTTGCAGAAGAAAACTTAGATGAAAACATCTGGAGCCAAAAGGAAGACCAACAATAGCACTTTGGGCCCCACCACCACAAAATACAATGCTACAAAAGGTTTAGCTACAAAACCAGAGTCATCAGACACCCTTGAAATGAGTCCTTGATAAATTGTAATGCAGCTGATGTTCTGATGGTTACATACAGACAATATTAATGAAATGATTAAAAAAAGAAAAGAAAAAAAAAAAAAAACTAAGTCACTAAAATATTTTATAGAATACCTCTACAAATCAGATTAAAATTTAAGTGAGAAATGCATAAAATGATGAGGGCACTGCACTAGTCTGTTCACCTCACGTTGAGTCCATAGCCAAGCCCCAGGCAAATTCTTGCACTGTGTGCAGAATAAGCCAAACTTGGACAGGCCTGTCTAGCCAGATATGAAACATTGCCTTCGTCTGATGCTCTTTCAGTCACACAGCTGAGACGGTAGGTAAAAATGTTACTGCTACACATGACCACCAGCTTGTGTTAGCTTGCAAAAGTACTGAAATAAGCTTATATAGATGTATTATATAATATATATTTGTGTGTAGAGATATAAAAATGAACAGAGGCATTTACAGCAGTTCACTCCTTAATTTCCCTTTACCATTCAGTGGCCAGTCATGAAATATGCAAACACACATACACACACACACACACCTACTTGGAAAAAATATATATACGTATATGGGCATGAAGACCCAGGTCACCTCGTTTGTAAAAGACTCAGTGAAGAGAGTTAAAATACAACAGTAAAAAGGACAGGAAAGAACCCATTCTCAAAAGTCATGCAAGCCCAACCCCTCCCAAAAAGACAACGTGACGAGTTTCAGCTAATAGCTGCTTGAGGTAAAAGTAGACAAAGTCCAGCTTAGCTGACAGAGCCAGAGCTGTCATGACAAATGGCGCAGGTCTGTTCTCACTCAGTGTATAATACAAGTAAAAAAACAAGAATAAATGACATTCAAAACTGAAAAACATACTTAAAATGGCTCAACACATTTTTTTTAAACTGTGCCTTGGAGACTAGTGGTCTCTCAGTGTAGGACTGCTGGTGGGCGGTTCCACTTAGGTCGGCCACTTAAAATGCACTCGAGGTCGGCCCTCTGGCTTTGGAACCGCTTTGGTGTGGATAAATACTTCAAATAAAGCAAAAGATGAACAAAAAGGGAAACATAGAAAAGAGAGAAGAAAGAGAAGAAGTGCATCTTCTGCTGGTTGAAGCAGTTAGGCGAAGTACATGGTGTGCTGGGTGTCATAGTGAATCTGCACTGCCTTGGCCAAAGCCTGAGGGTCACGGCCATTACTCTGACCTGAAACGTGACTGCCCTCCGCACTGTAACGATAGAGATACAAATAAATGTAAACATTAATTAAATGATATATTATTTAAAATGTTGTAATATTTATGGTGTATGAAGTCAGTCTTAACAGAGCCCATTTAATAATTTTTTAAATAAATGCAGGGCATCACTAAATTAATAAAAGGGCTGAAAACATGACAAATGGTGAAAAATGTGCTGGTCTATTTGGTTTTGATCTCCTGTCCACAGTGCAGTTGTGTCAGTTTGGCAGCATTTAACCGTTTAAGATTGACCCTGGACAACATTCAACACGTTTAATTATACCTCATTAATTTATTTACTATCATGTTTTTGGACCATGGAAGAAAACCTATGCAGAAATAAGAACTTCTGAGGTGAGAATGCAAACCATTCTTCCAATGGGATCTTAAATTTGAGATATTACGACACATTTTCAACCAAATTATTTTTAATGCAAATAATGCTGCAATCACGATAACAGGACTGTGATGCTCTACGATGCCCAGTGGCAACCTGACAGATCCTAAACCTTTCACTAAACACATCCTAAACCTTCCTCATGTATTTGGAAATTCCAGCCAAAGCATTTTAGTTTAAAAAGGCAAATCTGTGCAACAAATCAGGCTACTTATTTAACTAAATATGCACTCCACTGATGATTTTAATATACAGATAGCTTTATGCACATTAAATAATTATCAATAAACAATAACAAGAAGAATACAACACACCTGTCATGATCCTTGTCAACCAAGTGGTATCGGGCACGGAAGGCAACGAGTCGGGCGTAGTAGGCTGGTGCAGGGATGGACACAGAGCGTGTACAGCGAACATATGTGTGGCACAGCTGGTAAGTAAGCAGCTGCAATTCATCCGCAGTGAAGCAGTTGTCATCCCATAGTACATGATAGTGTGATGGCCGACTGGTGCCCTATAGGAAGCACGGTCAGTATTTATAAGGTAAATGGATGCATGTGAAAATATGCTGATATAATATGCAACCCACCTGGATACCAGCATGACTGCACAGGTAGAAATCAAACTCTGAAGGGTGTGTAATAGTGCTGTCCACTGTGGTGCCAGCTGGAACATTCCCACTTTTCCCTACCTACAGGAAATAAAGATATTAGGATAAAATAAATATATTGAAATCACTTTAAAATACTAGTTAAACAGCACTGATTGCAAACTCTTACCCTCTCCGCTTTGTCTGAACAGAAAAGCCGGGTGTGATGTCGTTTCTGTACAACTATGTAAGTGATTCCTGGCCTGTAGTCTTCCTCTAGACTGATGCAAGCTTTCCTGATAGCGATCAGCTCTGGCCATGCAACCTGCAATACACAGTGACAGAAAATACTAGTGAGCTTGAATGGTATCGACCAACACAAGATCACAAAAGGATAATTACTGATTACACATTGAAAAACACGACATGTTGCAACCCATGTATTTGGGTTTTCTAACGTAATTAAAACAGCCATACAATTTCATGACAATACAATTTTAAATATCGTTCACATAACTATATGTGAGTATTAGTTAGTCAGTTAGTGGTTAACAAAAATGTGACCGCAGAGGTCATAAATAAGACCATATGTTTTGTCTTGGCTCAAAGTTTGTAAGCTTGCCCAGATTCATTACAAAAATTCAGACTAATGAAAATTTAAATTATAGTAGTGGTAGTAATGCAACACCACAGATCCAGGGAAGGTAAATCTCTTAGGGAAAAATTACTTACCATATAATATATATTACCATTTAAATGTTTAATATGTTTGTGGTCGGCACGGTGGCTTAGTGGTTAGCACGTTCGCCTCTCAGCGCTAGGGATTCCTGGTTCGAATCCCCATCTGGGTGGAGTTTCCATGTTCTCCCCGTGTCTGCGTGGGTTTTCTCCGGGTTTTCCGGTTTCCTCCCACAGTCCAAAAACATGGATCAAGTTAATTGAATTCTCAAAATTGCCCCATATAGTGTGTCTGTGTGTGTGAGTGAGTATGTGCCCAGCGATGGATTGGCGCCCTGTCCTGGGTCTATCTGCCCAGCGCCCGAGATGTTCTCCCCTGGATGGGCATGGGGAACCCCACCGCGACCCTAATAGAGGATAAGCGGGAGATAATGAATGAATGAATGAATGTTTGTGGTCAAGTAAGTTAAGTAGAAACACTTAATTTTAAAACTTCTAACATCAGTCCAGGTAGAATAGGAAGGTTTTAACAATGTCCACGTGACATTTACGAATACATTAAGACAAAAGAACATCATTTACATATTGTGTTCGTCGAACATGGTTACATTTTATAGCAGTTTTAATTATATAGCAGTAAATTCGTATATAGAACTGATTCTGATCGTTTTAATAATAAAAGTTACTGACCCAAAATGCTTGGCCAATAGGGCCGAGGTATAAATTAAATAAATTAAATAAACACCCTAAAGCTGTCTCCAGATTCATAGACAAGATCAGGAACAATGGTTAACTTTTACTACAGAAATTACTAATTAGTTCTAATAGGTGAGAAGTTTTACTAAATGGATTTATGACTCTGTTTTAAGTGATATATTTAAACTACAGAATGTTAACTGAATGTCTGCTGAGGTGATTTGACCTCACCTGTTTCATCTGTCCTTCTGACACGCCTCCTCGGTAGTAAATGATGCGCGTGGGCTTGAAGCGTGTCGACTTATAAAACTGGATAAGCAGTTCACGCACCATGTTGGTGAGGTCCTGGATGACCTCTTGGCTGTACAGCTGCTCCTGAGAAAGATCCTGGCGTGATGTTTGCACCCGCACCGTGGCACAGTAGCGGCTGGGGTGGCCATCCATGCTGCCAACAACAGCTGCAATAGATGGCTTCTTTCCATCACCTGCTGGTGGATGAGTGACATCCGCACCCAAGAATATCACTGGTTGCTGAAACACGGATGGTCTAGAGGGGTGCAAAAGCATATTATGAGGGGGGGGGAATTATAATCAAATACAGGGAGAAACAGTAACATTCGCACTCCCACAAGTACATACTATTTCTGCCTTTATTGACAGATGAGAACCAACATGGAAATATATAAACATGTATTTTTTTTCCTACTACACACACCTTTGATGTGGTACTAGAACATTGTTAATTCCACCCAGCTTGGCATTGATCTTGAGGCAAAGGTTCGAGAGTGTCTGAGGAGAAGTCTTTACCACATTTTTCACCTGTACACACTGGGTTGCCATGCCTAGGAGTGTGTCTCCAACACGCTTTACCTCCGCTACAAGGCAAAAAGCAGCATAGTTTTTATATACACATGCTGAAGAGTGGCATGATTTATAACTGATAGTTATGAAGAAAATCTCAAGTGCTTACCATAAACAGGTGTTTTTCCAGGAAGGATGACCACTATGAGTTGCAAGCCCACATAAGACATTTTAAGATGCTTGAACATGGGCTCAACACTGTCTGCTCCCTGAGCATATTTGCAAAAGCATGGCTGGCCTTGAATGGGCATGCCAGCATCCTTGGATATTTTCCTTAATTGGTCTGTAAAGCTCCTTGACGTGATTAGGAAATAAATTGTAAATTGCAATAAATTGGTCATAGGTTTTCTGAAGATGTGGGTTCATAAATGTAATTTAAAGTGTGAGGTGACAAGAAGATATGGAAGATGTACATTAGCACTTACTTAAGCAAATCCTCTCTGCACTGTTTCTGAGGGGCAAAGCAGGCCACAGCCCACACCTTAATTTCGATGCCTGCGTAGAACTGCTTCCCCCTCATGTCCCATACCCCTTGGTTTGGTGTAGCCACAGTCTTGTTCTGGGAAGAGAGTCCCTACACTCTTAGTTTCACCATGAGCAAAATAACTAATTAAAATCAACATCCATTTACACAGATTACTACTAGTCACTACTACATTTTAATGCAGCTTCCCTTTCAAACCCATGAACAGTAATATATTAAACATAAAAAAACATTTTGCATCAGGCTTGAAATGAGCAACTCCTGTGTTCAGGGATCTAAAAATGCAAGCTGCTTTATGCTCCTAAAGGATTTTGGATTTCTAAAATTTGTATTTTGATTTTGTTCAGTACAGACATGGAAGACTAGAGATGAACAAAGTTTGAAAGTTGTAAAAACATCGAATTTAGATTGTGCTTTAAAATGTAGCACTCTAATCAATTTTAAATAACCAAATGCAGCAAACAATTAAAGAAAGTAAATGAATTATGAATGAATTCATAGAAGTTTGTTCAATGCATGTTTATTGCATTTTTTTGGAAAAGGGATTAAAAGTACAAATAAGTTATTTCTAACATTTATATTGCTATAATTAACTTTTTTAATAAGGGCAATTGCATGTTTATTACCAGAGATCATAACTTTTGAATTTCTTATTAGAAGATATTAATGTGTAAATACAATAAGCTCATTTCTGCTTGATACAAAACTTTAGCAATCTGGCCTGCAGACACTGTCAGCATTCACATGCATAGATGTTGGATTTGGTGGTGTTTACTGATAACAGCTTGAATGGTCTCCTTACATTTAGTTTTACAAATGAGAACAAAATTAGCTTGGGTGACATTTTTCTTAAAGTATCCCTGAGCCAATGTTGTTTCATTTATCAGTTTTTAAATGCAATACACTCTTGGGTCCTAAACCCTATGCACACATTTAACAGTAGCGCTTATATACAGGCTGAGATTTCAACCAATTCACTGACAGTGAAATACACAAACTATTTGCAGTGAAATAGTGTAACTTAATATAATATTTTTCATTTCATTCTTTGTCTTAGGTCCCAACTACTCAAAAAATAGGTACCAGACATCAAATTCAACATTTGTCTTTATTTACAAAACACAATGAAGTTGGTCTATAAAACATTGAAATTCTATTGTGCTTTACTTCGGTCAATTAAATGAAGGATATTTTTAAATGTCAATTTTTTTTGGTATTGCATATTTTAAAATACGTTTGTCAATGGTCAATGAGATGATAGGTTAAATAGGTAAACTTAAGCAGTTTAACAAAAATTATAAAGCATATATATATATATATATATATATATATATATATATAAATAATAGCATATATGGGCCTATATTTTCTAAAATTTGACAACACAAGTATATGTGTTTACAAGTAGTAGCTGGCAAACAAAAAAGCAGTCCTTTAAAAGTCCTATACAGTTCTGAGGAAGATGAAAAGACTCCACTGGTGTATAACTATCAACGACTATTCAATCTTTACAGTTTTGGAATTTCAAAATCAGCACAGTTGTATCAAACTACACAAATGTTTTGCTTTTAAATTTATTAAATGGTCTCCGTCACAGACAGTATTACAAGCTTTTGGCTTCTAATAGCTTTAAAAAAAAGTATTTTTATTCATTCAAGTATTTATGTCTGACACAATGTGACAAAATATGAATTTTGACAAAGTTTAAATCCAAGTCAGAATAATTCTACTCCAATAAAAAAAATAAAAAACTCTAAAAAACTAAATGTATATGAGAATTTGCAAAAAATATATTTGACCGGCTGCAAAATGACAAACATGTTTTAGGTCAAATTCTTTCACTTCAATCAAAACTCAAAATCAGAATTTAGTTGAAAACATTATTGATTTACTAATACTCGCTTTGTTCAATTTTATTTAAAACAGATTTCAGCATACAAAGTGAATTTTCTTTTATTAGATGACTACATACTTTTAGTAAAGCTATCTAATATTGATAAAAAATGGATATAAACATTTTCATACAAGAACTTGTATGTTTATTAAACTTCTACTAAGTTAAAAAAAAAAAAAAAAAAACAAGAGTCTGATCATCTTCCTCTGGGTTAGTTCATACACAACACAATTCACAAAACACACCTGTCCATGTTTAAAGCCCCACCCGTACTCACCCTACACCCAAGCCCCCAATACTCACCCTGCCACAGTCCCTCCCAGTGTCTGTACTCACCCGGCCCCCATACTGCAGCATGGGCGCTGGGAGGACCCGCCCGGTCACCTCAGTCATGTCATTGTGAACCACAATGCCAAATTCTTTCAGGTAGGGGTCAGGCCCACCTACCATGCTGTTACTTTTGACCTAGAAAAAGAAGAATACTGACATTAAGGTAACATTTATACTGAAGATACACATTTTATTATTTAATTAACGTTACATAGCTGGTAGTAAAGATTTCATAAAATTGTTTAAATGTAGATCTACATATTTACTTCCACGGATTAAACTGCTATAGAATACCAGAACACCACACTCATTGTGGTGATGGTTTGTAATTTAATTTTGTATAGTTTCTTCAAGATCAACTTTAATCATGATACCATCTAAAAGCTAGCTTTTAATAAAATTTGGTTTAGCTGTAAAAAAGTAATGCTGATGTATATTCTAAATTCAACAAAATAGTTCCTCAAAGTAATGTATTACTGAAAAAAAAAAAAACTCAAAACGCAAGAGGAAGTAAAGGCTTAAAAGTGAACTATGACAGCAAATGTACTCTTAAAGCCAGTTATATATTTAAAATGCCCACTTAAAGTTTGTTTAAAAAGTTATTGTGTTTAAAAACGGTTTAAAATTTTTACCTGAATCAGCACAATGCACAAAATAAGTCCAATGATGGTTAAAGTATTTCATTTAAATTAATTAGAAATAAAAACAGAAAATCTAAGACATGTGGTGACTCACAAGCCTGCTGATCTCCTCTTGCCGATCTGGAGCTGAACGAGCTGTAGCTTTGATCATGGTGGAGGTCTGATTATCTGTTAGCTTTTTAATGCAGCGCTGACCTGCCACAATGTTGCAGACCTAAAAAAAGGTTCATATGCAGAATGAATGCAGCAGTTTTTGCAATACTTATTTTTTAAAGGCAATTCTCAAATTATATTATGCCATTTCCACAGTTGCCTTACCTCAAGGGGAAGGTATGTGTGCTTTTGTTCTTGCCCCACTTGTAAGCAGGGTAGGTGAGGATATTTGAGTTGCAGACTGTATTTCTGCTTGAAATATTGAGCTACTGTACATTCCATGGCCTGTCCATTTTCTAGCTGCAAAGGAAACCTACCAACAAAGATTTGCTTATTAATGTTTGTGCATAGACAGAAGAATCAGCATTCTTTTTTAGTGAATGTGTTGCAGCGCAACTCACGTTTGATGGCTGGCTGGGCGGCGTGTGACATTACACACTCTGTACTTCCTTTTCATTTGCCCACAATGTGTGACCTCCACTTTTAGCCCTGTTGACACAGACAGCAGCACAAGTTAAACATTTAGTTTAACTAGTGCAACAAACAGAGGAGTAACACACACCAGACATTCATACTCATGAAGCAAACAGTTCCAAGGAACTCATTTGAGAGGAACTTCCCAGTGTAGAGTGTCTTCGGTACCCATGTTTTTGTTTGCATCCAGGAATGAATTAGACAGATCAGATAATTTCCTTGTAGTCTTGATTCAGCTTCCTTACCTCTGATCTCCTTGGTGAACTTTACGCGTTGAGAATCCGTGAGTGGTTTGGTCTGTTCATTGATGTTCTGAATGTCTAAAACCTCACACATGAATTCAATAACTGGCTGGGCACGGTAGAACGCTGTAGCTGAAACTGTGGGATTAGAAAACAAATATTAAAAGTAAAAATTTGACAATAACTATGACTTTAATATACTGTATTTAAATTGAAATAACTGAATTTTCAAACAATTCTTACCATCGATGTTAAGCATCATATTCCACATAGCTGGACGGACAGATTGATGAAACCCAAACCAAACCTCCCTCCCTCCTCCAAGTGGGTGATAGTAGCCTTCAGGGGGAGAGAAAAAAGAACGGCCTACGGGTGTATATCTGTAAAAAAAAAAAAATAAAAGTGCAAAAACTGGTATAATTTGGTCAATCTTTTTGGCAGAAACAGCAGAAGTGCTACATAATTGTCATGCAAAAATAAATTCTGAACAGATTCACAACATTAACATTACTATCTACAGCAAACACAAAAAAAGATGAAAGTAGCATGCCTCATGGATGGAAGATGGCGCGTGATGACATCCAGCGCTTGAACAGAGTCTTCGGGAACCTCATTCAAGTGACCGGAAAGAGCCTCTAGGAGCATCTGAAGACTAACCACTGACACCCACTGCAGAGACACCTTAAAGGTCTGGTCCTTCCCCTCACCTGGCAGAGTCACCTCTAGATCCACCTAAACATAAAATATACATCAACAGATAACATCACAATGATAACTACACATGTACATTCAGATTTTGTAAAATATTTCAGAAAGGCTGCGAAAAATTCTAAAGATCCTAAACCAACTAAACTTCAGCCATACTGCCAGGATGTTGCTGCAAATACCAAGAACACTTTCAGAGGGATTTTCACTGAACTTAATTGGTTTATCCATTATTTGAAAAACTGACACTTATACACAATTTCTACAGTGGTGTCCTAATACTGCCTGGCTGCTCAAGGAGGAAGAGTCCTCCATTTAGCCTTGGTCCTCAATGTTTTCTCCTTAAAAGCAAATACAAGTTTTTTTTTCTTGCCTCTGTTGCTTTGGCTTGCTCCTTAAGGGTTTCAGGATTAGAAAACCGTAAAGTTGTTTTAAACCAATGTACTTTCGTAAAAAGCAGCATATAGATAAATAGATTTGAACTTAAATTCTTACCCTGTCTCTCCCAATGGGAAGTGGGTGAGCCGTGTACATGTTCCTCTTGCCATCATATCCAGGTTGTCGATCCCCAAAGATCTGCATCTTAAAATGTCTCACCATTGTGTCCACCACCTCTCTGCATACAAACACAGGTACTGTGTACTGCTCAAAAATACAGTGGACTAACCATTATCTCTTTTCTTCTACTCACCAACTGATTTGTTTCAGTTAGCCCTTACCTATTGACCCGCCGGGGCCGCTTCTCCGGTTTGATTTCAATGT
This sequence comes from Corydoras maculifer, assembly GCA_019802435.1. Classification (NCBI taxonomy): domain Eukaryota; kingdom Metazoa; phylum Chordata; class Actinopteri; order Siluriformes; family Callichthyidae; genus Corydoras; species Corydoras maculifer. Next base: position 1,525,791 of record JAFMOD010000226.1, read on the forward strand.
CATAATGGTAGACATCTATCTTGGGGATCTGCACCTGGAAGTGATTCACCAGCAAGCGAATCGGCTTCCCCACTGTGCCCAAGCCTGGCCGGCGTGGTGGCTGGAAGAGAGAGGTAGGAGCAGGCGGGCCTACACAACACATAATAATTGTTACTTGTAAAATAAATTTAGTTGTACAAAAAAAAAAAACAAAAAAAAAAAGACAGAGGGTAGATAACAAGGCTTCTGCAAGTAGTTTTTTTAAAAAGACTAAAAAGTGAATAGTGGTTTACATTAGGGCTGTATGATTTTTTTTGGTCACATGTGAAGATCAATCATTTGCATTAGTGCAAATTCCATCTTCCATCCATTTTTAAGATAATGTGCTCAAAAAGATATGGTGTAACAGTAGCCTAAAGTTTCCAAAAGATAATTTATTTAAAATGATTTGTTTAAAGTCCAAGGGCAAATTCAAAGACACCATTAAGACATCAATTGGATATTAGGACAAACATATAATGGTATATTATTTGAAGTGGGACAGATGTGGGGGCACATTGAAGTAAGATTATTTTATTTTATTTTTTTAAATAATAAATTCAACATAGCACACAAATTATTCTTCATGCTAAATACATCCATAATTAAAAAAAGTGATCTAGTTTTTGTTTAAATTTAACTAGAATGTAAGTTAATTTTATTTTTTATATAAATTAAAACAAGTAACAGATTAGAAAAAGAACTTCTAAAGCCAAATGAGTGAATGACAAGCTTAAAGAAACAAGGTAAATAATACGCAACAGGCTATATGAAAGTCTTTTAATTTAACATGTTGCATTTTAACAGTTTTTATTCTTTGGCTTGGTTTACACATTTTTATTATAATTGTATTTGTTGAATCAAAAGACAAAGACAGTCATGTTAACATTTTAACTGCAGATTTCTCTAAAAGAGCCTTTATCAAGTTTATTAATACATTTATAAAGGGTTTGTTAGAAGCATTTAGTTTTGAAAATGTATAGTGGGATAGAAATGAAATGAAAAAGACTTCACAATAGAACAATGACACCCAATTACCAACACCAAGCACAACCTTCACCCCCAGCTCATCGAATACAAGCCAAACAGACAAAGGAGTCAAAGTCTGTTGCTGAATGTACAAGACACCATATGGGAAACAACAGATTTGAGTCAGAAATTAATGTTCTTATTTGCTAATGCATAGTCCATAGAATGTTAAAGGGGTATGGTGTGGGGTACTACACGTTGTCACAGAATTGGACGCGACTTTTCTTTGTCAGGTTAGAAGGGTCAAGACATATCGTGTCCCTCCATGCTCCAATTAGCACATACACCAAATTTGGGAGGGGTAGTAACGATGCACCATTATGTCCTGCTTTGTTACTAAACCATTGTACTCTATTATATCTATTGACCGAACCGGAAGAATATATTACACAATATCCTGCTTAAAATTACCAGTAACCATCACTTATTTGTAATGTTTTTGGTAGTCAAAAACAGTTTACCAAAAATAACAGATCAAAAAATAAACAGCCAATTATGGATGATGTACAAGGACGTTTTTCCCAGTCAGTTCAGTTCCTTTGGCATTTGAACAGCATGTGTAAGTCAGTATGCACATCCATTTCCAGTTTTGCGCACCTTGACTAGAAATTATTTACTCATTTTACCTTGCAGAATTGGTTGAAGTGAGGGACATTTGTTGTTTTTTCTAAAAGAGTTGATCAATCAAGGACATTTACTATTTTATTCTACAGCCAATGTATTTATACAGCCATCTTTGGGTGGCTGATTGTTGTCTTGCTGGATCTTGCCCACCTTTACTATCTAGCAGAAGGCTATGTTCTGCAATTTTTTCACAGTCAGTTATTAAAAAAAAAAAAAAAAAGACTTTCTGCTACATGGCAATGTGTTTTAACAATTTCAAAATGTTTGGACCCATGCCTATTTTAAAAGTACAAAAATATTTAAATTTCACTGCAGAACTCGATAATGTTTGGTCCCCAAAATTTATTTCACAAATAACAGCACTGTGAGTCACTGAGCATCTTACAACAATATATAACTCGTTAAATCAAGGTAAATTACTACATGTTATATGGAGCCAACTGTAATTAACATTTGGTGTCAATCAAAAATTATTTTATTTATTTATTTTTGCCTTGAGGTCTTGTTTTAAAACTTGTAAGTAAATTTAACCAGTTAAACGCTTGCCAACATGACAGTTCTTAATTAAAATCATTATAATCTTTAATCAAAAGACTGCATGCAGTCTAATTATGTAAACAGTTAACACTGTAGGTTATTAAAACTGATTAATTTTACTTTATAGGTTTTTTTTTTTAAATCATTCATCAAGAATCATTGTATAGGACAAAAATAGAATTTTACATCAACCACAATGCTAAGGCTTTGTTGAACAGAGTCTAAAGCGTAGGAATTGGCCAAATAATACTGCACATAATTGGGATGACAACAACACTTAAAACCCATTTTTTGGGGGGTGGGGGGTTATCTCATGGATGACAATGACTTAAAAACATAGCAGATGTGTATCAATAAATAGTAAATACAAAAAATAAAAATAAAAAAAATTACCATGTGTTACAATGATATATATATATATAAAATGGACAAAACAAAATAAGTTATAATAACATTTAGTTCTGTTCATTTTCCAGAACTTGCACCCCATCCCCCAACCATCCAAGTGGTCATGAGCTATCCTGTGCTTCCTCTGACACAAACAAAACCATCGGCTGCTTCTTTTTAAAGACGAGATTCTAGAGGAAGTATCAAGTATGCACACAGTCGTATACTCCAAGAATCCAACCCCTATTCCACAACATGGGCAGCAGAAACAACCTTTAATTGACTTTATTGTGGGTCAGCTCTTTTTTTTTTGTTGTTGCAAAGGTTAGAGCACATTTGGCATTTTAAGGGGTTAAAGCATCAATCTCATAGCACTCACATATTTCCTTTACTCACATTATTCAAAATGTGTATGTACTTAAATCATATTAACTCTGCTCTCACTCAGGTCTTACTTTCGCTGTTATAAGAGCTAAATGCACTTTAAATGCAGGCTATCATATTCACTCACTTTACTTTCAATTTAGAGTGGGTGCGCATATTGAACTGGATACTTTGCACAGAAACTCTTTCTGCTCTCAAATTTTTACTGAAATGTCACCATAACAGTGAGCACTCAAATAATAAAGGGGCAAGTGGCATTTGTTCAGGCAAGATGGAGCAGATCTGTGATTTCATAAGATACACTCTACAACAAAGTTCCAACAGTCAATGTTAAAAATAAATAAATATTAGAAACTAGTATTCAGAACTCTGTATTGTTACTGTCACTATTGTCTGTTCTGTGAGGTACATGCACAAACCATTCTGCTTTTCTGTTACAAGTAAAATTGTGCCACATTGTTCCATGCCATTCTCATCTTGAATCCCACTTGAGCAGATTCAGAACAATCAGGCTCTGCAACTTATAGGATAGTGACACACTGGCTGCACAGTACGAGTCATGTGAAATATAACCATCAATTTAAAAAGGAAAAAAAAAAGATGGAGCAAGATTTTTAGACTTTTTTGGTTATTAGATGAAAACATTAATTTATTATTAACTACATAAATTGATTGCATATCAAAACTGAGGTCACACATCCAGAGGTTTTGTCCATCCTACTTAAGTACATGTACACCATGGGGAGGGTAATAGTTCTAAATGTCTGGGACAGACAGGTGGGCTTTAAATACATGAGCCTAAATGTATGAAACAGACTGAATGTAAAAATATAACATATGAACACATGTGTGTGAATATATACATCTTTCTTGTCTTCGGTGTAATGTAATTTAATAGTTTTTCCTGCAGTGACTTAGTCATGTTTATGTTGCCAACAGTGTGACTAACTGGAAACACCCATTTTGCTTTAGGGCAGCGAGCATCATTAGCATCTAAAGCATAACTGACACTCCATGACAACATTTATAACACTTAACTAGAGTGACCAAAAAGTTAACATCTTACAACAAGCATCTCTGATGAAAAGTATCCTGCTCAGAGGTCAAAATGGGGATTTAACCATGAACCCACTGCTATAGATCAGTTCCTTAACCAGTAAACCAATCCTAATCTTTGGATGGACTTCAACTATGACAAAAGAAATCTGCTTAAAGTATTTTATGTGGAATGAGCACAAGTTTGACTATTTGTTTCACACTAGACTAAATTGTTTAAGAGACAATGCTTCAAGAGTTCAATAATTCATCTAATTTATTTTATAACTTTTATTCATTTATTTTTAAATACACCAACAGAATTTCATATTGGGATGCGTGTCAGATGGGTAAATGGAGAGGGTGGATACCATTTTATTGTCTTACAAAACACCCTATACAATATTTTCATCCTCTGGACAACACTTCAGCTTGCTTTATGACAAGTACACCATTAACCTTAATTATTCAAATTCCATGTTCTTCAAAGTAAACATTGTAATGCATTTTTAGGATTTGAAACTCTACTGCAGATATATAAATATATATTCCCTTAAATTACTGATAAATGATTATTGATGGATCATTACTGAGTCAAATAACCAAAAAAAAAAAAGAAAACTGTATTTGATTAAATTATAATTGAGATGATTAAATGTAATTATGCCCATTTATGTCAAACTTATCCTATGTAGATTCTTAAATTAGTACATTTTACTTTAGAAATATCAAGAATAAAAAAAATATATAATCCATATGTTCACGTTTGAGAATTATAATTGCTTGTTAAGTTTTAAATAACTTCATATTCTGCAGAAGGGTCTAATTTGTCAAGTACATAACTAAAATTAAAATGGTATTCAATAGTTGATGGTTTCTATAACATATGCATTACTTAACTAAAATGTAATCTATAACTCATATCACATCACAGAGCCCTACTCTACAGTACACATGCATTAACAGGAATAATCTGTGGTCTTCGATTCTATTTAAACAGTACAATATTGAAATCGATATAAACTTCATAAAAGAAAAACCTCTGGTGGCTTTATTTACAGAATTGCTAACATCAGCCCTGTGATACTTGGCTAAATTAATAAGGCTCATCACACATTAATGAAACAATATGGAAATTAAATAAGAGATTAAAAAAAGAAAGAAAATGCAATAAACAGTGTGATTGAACAGAATAAGTTGATTTATATAAATTAATAAACACTGGTAAATTCATATGGACCGTGTGGTGAAGATCATATCCAGCAGACTCATGTGTTCGCTAATACGACGGTAAACAAACAAGTTATCCGAGCAACTGCCACATCTGTTTCCGCTTTTCTCGACACTGGCACCAAGAATTGGAAATGTTTTGAGTCCAGCTCGTTAAAATAAATAAAGAAAAAACCTTTCCGTTACGACGCTGAAAAAAGGCCTCATTCATTGAGACGAGCAGGCGAGTGCGCTGCTGTGAGAGCTCAGCTCGGCTCGGCTCTGGTGTGCTTGACCAGGCGTTCACACAGCGCCATGTCCGCTACATATTACAACAAAACGACAACTGTCATCAGTCAATTGCCCACACATTATTCCATCCAAACCAAATGAAAACCCAAACCCAAATCCCCGATTATTACATTAAAAGCCATCCATCTAAAATTATAATTACATTTACATATATATATATATATATATATATATATATATATATATATATATATATATATATATATATATACACAAATACATACACGCGGAAATCTTATCAAACACGCTTTTATGTTTGGAACGACTGATTTTATGCAAGACAAACGGCGGAGTAAAAGACCAGCATGTGAACACATAAGGAAGAAAGCGTTTTTTTGTTAAATCCCCATCAACGCTACAATGTCGTCTTGCCTTCCGCAATGTTCAATGCGTTCCTACGCGAACAGGATTTTACACAATAAAATAACAGCGCCGTACACAGACACATGCACTTGTTGCCCTTTAATTGTCAATTCGGTAGAACAACAGCATTAACGAAAAAACTGGTGGCTAGAACGAGGTAGGGCGTTGAGACGCACTTGATAGTGCGTTTGTTTTGATGCGCGATGTGAGGCCTACAGAAAACGCCAGTAGCAGCGCACCGCGGCCCCCAGTCTGTCGCTCCGCCCGCCTGCGACGCGCTCACCTCGGCCTCCCTCTGTGAACACTTACCGGGTCCGAGCGCTTCCATGGCCGAGGGCTCTCTCTCCGTCTCTGTCCCGGCCTGGCGGCTCCGTACCGACACTGAAATTGGGGGCGGTATCTCGAAGCTTAATGGGGCTAATTTAAGAACTGGAAAGAGTCGCTGCTCTCCAACGATCTGCGCGCCGTCTAGTCTTCGGTGTGATTTAAAGCAGAGCCATGGGTTTTGTAACTGCGCAAGCGTCAAAACGGCGACTCGCTTTGCGCACGCGCAATTGCGAATGACTGGCAGGCAGGCCTTTGGGATGCACACCTTGCTCTGGTCTTCAGCTGCTCACATCACGTCACATCACGGATGGCTTTTATTATTTAGAGAACACAATTGAAGGTTTAAAGTTCATTTTTTGTGAGTAATGCATAATGCAAAATAATGCAGTTATCGCTTAGTTTAATCAGTGAACTCTAATGAGTTTGCGGTTTAGGACACAACAGAAAAACGCACGGAAATCGCTTGTTTCTGTTATGTGTGACTTTTAAACGGAATTCTCTTTTATCCAGAAACGGTGAGTCGACTGTTTAAAAGCTGTGCTTGTAAGTTTAACTAACACAGTTAGTGTTTCCTTCTAGACAGTCGTAATAAAGCAACGGCATTCTCAGCTTTACACACATACTGTTAAATGCTGAACTAATTAAACAGACTAATTGAGATGATGCCTAGAAACGTTACAGTCAAATTGTTTTCATTTGCAGATTCACCCAATTTTACTCCTTTATTAATGTAAACTGGAAGTTTACAAGTTATACTCAATTTTTTAAAATCTTTTTTAAAAACACACTTTTCTCTCTGGCTTTTAACCAAGTTTAATGTGGAGACGTGGCCAAGTTTTAATTTCAAATTCCATTTCCATGTCAAATTAAATTTCATTTTATCCATCCATCCATTATCTTATCCATCCATCCATTATCTTCTGCTTTATCCTATATTAGGGTCGGAGGGGTTCCCTATGCCCATCCAGGGGAGAGCGTTCCGGGTGCTGGGCAGATACACCCAGGACAGGACGCCAATCTATCGCTGGGCACACACTCACTCATTCACACATACACGCACACATAGACACTCTATATGGGGCAATTTGGAGAACTCAATTGACTTGATCAATGTGTTTGGTCTGTGGGAGGAAACCAGAGAACCCGGAGGAAACCCACGCGGACACGGGGAGAACGTGGAAACTCCACCCAGATGGGGATTCGAACCGGGAATCGCTAGAGCTGAGAGGCAAACGTGCTAACCACTAAGCCACTGTGCTGCCCCCATTTCATTTTATTCCAATTTCATTTGTAGTATTGTATATTAGTCATTGTGTTTTATGGGTTATTTATTGATTTGTAGTTATTTTAGTCTATGTATGTTTAAGCACTTTATTTGTAATGCACTTTGGCCAACTTCAGTTGCATTTTCAGTTGAGAATTTCATTATTCTGGAAGAATAAATAATGCCTGCGTTTAAAAGTTCATTACAATGTCAAAATACCCCAATCCGTCAGTATCACTTCGGTAAGTGTAGTAGCCTTCAAATTGGAACGAAGCCATCTATCATTTTTTTAACCAATCGCTTGGAACGAAACAGCTATCGGTCCAATCCGTGAGCCGGATTTAGATGACGTATCAGACAGAGGAAGGAAAAGCGAGTGTAGCGCGCGAAAGCTTAAAATTTAATTTCTCGTAGCGGATCAGGCGGGAGTCAAAGCTTTTACACGTAACTAACTTATTCTAATGGAAATACAGGTTTAGCCGTAATTGATATTGATATAGGGTTCATAATTCAGGGCTTCGTTTGAGTATCAGGATTTGATCAGGTTTCTGTTTTGGATTTAGTAGATCTGGCGGACAAAAGATGAGTCTGCTTCTCAGCGAGCGGGTAACTTCTCACCAACATCTTACATGTCGCCAGTTAATATCTGCTCAATATTACTCTACTGCATCTTTTTCTACATTTCGACTGTTAGTAGGAGCGGTCATCTTAAACCTGAGAGTTTAAACGGACGCGGTAGGTTTAGCTGGTGGCTACAGCGCGCGACAGAATGTCAGTGTTTGATATGCGAAGCTTTAATAACTAAAATCCCGAATTCACGACCTGTTCGCCGCGTCTCTGAATAAGCGTATTATTTTACAAATGTAGTTTAGTTAGTTAGCGTCCTGGGAAAAAAAGAAAGGCTTTAGTTAAACTTTTTATTTTTTATTTATTTACAGTTTCACTCGTAGCCGCACGTTAGCAGACTAGCTTGTGTTTTGTTCCAAATGACTGATAATGCTGTAATAGATTTAATCTTCTCATCTTCCTGGTAATATAATGCAAATATGTCCACAATGTAGTTACTTGGTTTGGTAGACATCTGAAGTTTTAAAGTTAATTAAGAATTAAGGGTTCAGAGTTCAAAGCGATAGCGATAGGTTGTGCTCAAACCCTTAACCTACTTTCCCACAGTTCCACTGAAACACACTTAACCGTAAATTATACATTTGTATCTAATCTACCTATTCAGTTTAGCGTTACTTGGGGCGCTGGAGCCTATCTCAGCACTCTAAACAGGTTTCCAGCGTGTAACACTATAATTATAAAGTTCAATCAACACTGCTAGCATGCGTAACTTATGTTTTCAATGTATTTTAATTAATTTACACACTACGCAACATTTTCTATATTTACTTGTTCTCCCAGCAAATGGTAAAAGCTAGTTTGAAATAAATGTTTTTTGTATGCTTATAACAGGCAGTCGCTTTGGCTTCTGATAGCCCTAAAGCAGAAAGTGATTCAGACAGTGGAGTAGGTTCGCCAATGGAGGAGGCTGTTGTGAATAAAAGTGCTGATTTCGAGGCTCTGGAAGGTAATATTAACATGTTGCTAGCTTTGTGTTCTACAATGTTTTTGTTTATACACATTTATTAGCTACATTATTGGATAGATCATGCTACTTCTATGTGCTGACCACTAGGTGCCGTTCTATTATAATAAACTATGTATAATTATGTCTTTGTAACATTTAAGCAGTTGACTCAGATGATGAGATTGTCATGAATCGAAAGCCACGCTCTCGGAACGTTCTTGAGGACAGTGACAGTGATGTCGAAACAGGTGGTACAAGGATGGCTGAGGCCCTTTTTCTGGAAAAATCCAGCACAGAAGAAATAAAAACCACAGAAGATAAACAGGTTAATAAGAACCAGGGCAAAAGAATATTACGCATTTCCATGGACAGTGATGACAGTGAGCCGGAAAAAGATGCACAGCAAGTCAAACCAATAAAAGAGCAGAAAAAGAAGGGGAAATCCTCAAGACACAAAGAAAAGGAAAAGTGCAGAGGTGATCTTTTAAAGCAGCTGAAGAAGGACAGAACAAAAGTATGTTACATTCGGTCTTTAAAAAGGTGGTTGGTAAATTTAGGAATCACTGACTGTCCTGTTTCTGGTTTCAGGAGAAATCTGTACCCAAGCCATTAAATGATAGTGGCTGTCTGTTGGGTGATAATGACCTATTTGATGCTCAGTTGGAAGATGACTTGGCACATGAAGAAATGGAGGAAGAGGAGTCCCTGGATGCTATCAGAGATGCAGTGAAGAAAAGTGCCAAGCAAAAGGTGAACACCTGCTGCTACCTTTAGGAACAATTAAAAAAGGAGCAGCATATTTTTTATGTGACCTAGGTTTCTCCACATTTTCAGTAAATGTATAAATGACCAAATATTTCAGCACTTATGTTCTGAGACATTTCATGTACCCATAGAATGTTGTTTTAATGCTTTCACGACTATTTAAAGTATTTGTTAATGTAATGTATTAGTTGGTCTAACACACATTCTGTTTTCTAATTAACATTTTTTCCAAAATGTGTCAGTTCCAAAAATAGTTTTCTATAACACCAATATGCATTTACCAGGTGCGTGGCCATATAGCTCCAGCTGTTGATCATGTTAAATAAATATTTTTAAAGAAATATTGTTTACAGGTTTTGCAGAAATGTACTAATTCTAGTTTGGTAGTAAAATCACAGCTTAAATTGTAACTTAAAATTAAATATTTCGAATTAGTTATATAGATCTGATTAAAGTAATTGGGTCTTCAGTATTTGAAAGACTTCTGTGAGAACTGAGGAAAATGTCTGGCGAAGCCAACAGCGCTAGTGATTTTAAAATATGTCTCTCTTGCCGGCGGCACGGTGGCTTAGTGGTTAGCACGTTCGCCTCTCAGCGCTAGGGATTCCCGGTTCGAATCCCCATCTGGGTGGAGTTTCCATGTTCTCCCCGTGTCTGCGTGGGTTTCCTCCGGGTTCTCCGGTTTCCTCCCACAGTCCAAAAACATGGATAAAGTTAATTGAATTCTCAAAAATTGCCCCGATTAGAGTGTGTCTGTGTGAGTGAGTGTGTGCCCAGCGATGGATTGGCGCCCTGTCCTGGGTCTATCTGCCCAGCGCCCGAGACGTTCTCCCCTGGATGGGCATGGGGAACCCCACCGCGACCCTAATAGAGGATAAGCGGGAGATAATGAATGAATGAATGTTATGTCTCTCTTGCCTGCAGGTCTTTTCGGCAGACTCAGAGGAAGATGAACAGCAGGAAGAAAAATCCCATCGAAAGGTACACTATAAAGAATTAATTCCTTCAGTAATGTTATTGTTTAGCCACCAGACATAACTGTATGTTTGCACTGATTTCACAGGAGAGAAAAGCAGCTAGAGCCAGTAAAGAGGCCATGAAACAGCTTCACAGTGAAAGCCAGCGGCTTGTTAGAGGTTCAGCATTTATAACTAAATTATTGTACTTAACTAATTTAACTGTTCCGTTTTTTTTTTTTTTTTTTTTTTTTAATTTTCAGCATGCTTTTCTTTTTTTTTTATTTAGAGTCAACAATCGGACTTCCATATCATATGCCAGAGCCCAAGGGCATAGACCAGTTTTTCAAGCGAAGAAGTCGCCGAGGCGTACCTGCTATGGCTTTGCTAAAGTAGGTATTGTTTAATGAACTACAAGTTGAAATTGACATGTTTTTTTAGAGAAAATAAGTCTTTCTGAAACCTAATGTTATATTTGTAACATACAAGAAGAAAAATACATTTATGAAATTATAGACTGATTTAAATGGAGAAAAATAAACAATCAAATATATTTAAGCCTTTTGTGATCAATTCTGGCTCATAACACTGTTGCGAACTATTTCAAATCCAAAGCTTGGTTTTTGTTAGAGATTCACTGGTTTATTGGCTGAGTATGTTTAATAGGTTGCTGCATTTATGATTTCTATTGGCAAAAGTATAAAATTTACCAGTCACCATGTCTGATTACATAACAGTTGGTTTATATATTTTTTGCTGCTTATAAAAATGTCTGTATTCCCAAAATTTTAAACGTTATTATATATATATATATATATATATACAGTAAAACAAAATATTAAAATGAGAATAATTGTCATGATTTGGTCAAGATTGCTTAACCATTGGTATTGAAACTGTCTATAGTTTTAGTATAAAGGTTCTTTTACCATATACGTTACTGTAACTTTGCTATTGAGTTGTACAAAAACCTTTAATGGCTTTTTTTTTTTATTTTTTTTTTTATTTATTTTTTTAAGGTCTGCCAAATATCAAACCTGTATTTTGGAAGCACCTGAGGCAGCATCCTCTAAAGACAGTCAGTGTAGTATATCAGTTCAGAACACAGACCCACAAGCTGAACTTAATGGGCCAGCTGTAGTTAGTCTTAACCAACATGAAAATACAACAAATGAAGAAAGTGCCCAGGAAACCACTGACACAATGAAAGAACAGCCAGACATTATAGAAAGCACTGAGCTTGAAAACTCAGTATCAGTGGAGAGTGAGTGTTCACCATCTCAGGATGCATCCGAGAAACCCCAGTCACCCGAAGAAGAGCGTAATGTGCAAGAAGTCCAAACTGAAACAAAACATTCTGATCAGGATGTCTCTGTTTCAAGTAAGCAAGTTCCATTGATTCCTAAACTGAAGAAGAATAAGCTTGCTAGATTACGTGAGCTGGGTTTGGAACCTCCACCTGTAGCAAAGTTATGTGCAGATGATGGGGCTTTTGTCCAGCTGGAGCCACCACAGGCTAATCCTGGTAAGGTTCTTTCACACTACAAAAGGAAATTATTACAAGATTGATGCTTTTTTTGTACAGCTAATTATAGTAATAATATTTTAGAATGGTTTTATTAACATAAGCTGCAATTATAATCAGTCAATTATATTTCCATTTGTTGACATAGTTATGCTTTGTTCAGCTCTTGAAGCCCTTAAAGAGCGATTTTTGAGGCATGTCCAGCCTGCTCCTCGCTTGAAAGGAGAGCGTTCTCTGCAAGTCTGTGTAGTGAGGAAGGACAGCGGTGCTTCTGGTCAGGAAGAGCTGCATACTGACACAATCACAGTCGCAGTTGATAAAGAAGAAGAGAAACCTGTACACATGAAACCAGGTATTGTGTCCACCTAGTCTTTAAACTTGACTTTACAGCACTTTCTGACCCAAACGGAGGACATTGGACAATTAACCAGTCTGTTTCAGAGCAGACAGCCTTTTACAGTCAGACTTGGGGGGTGACTTGCATGTCTTTGGACATTACAAACTTCACAGAGGAAGGCTAAAACCTTCATGCTGCGAGAAAATAGCATTACTTACGGTGTCTAATCTATCAGGATACAATACATATATTCACAAAGCTGTGCACTATGGCCTTAAGGTTCTAATTTGGTGAACGTTTGATTCAGGGGCCTTAAATAAAGATTTGTTTTGCCTTTATCATTTCAGGTGAGAAACTAGTGTTACTAAAGTCTCGCCTGCAGCAAGCTATGGCTATTCGTCGACAGGAAGAGAGAGAACGACGGGCTGCTCTTTATCGTCTAGACAATGAAGACTGTGATGAGGAGGAAGAAGCAGAGATGACAGACTCAGAAGATGAAGAGGTAGTAATTTCTAATAATGGCATTATGGTTGTTTCCAAAAATAATCTAAGCAAATTTGTTATCATATTCCTCTAATGTAGAATGTAATTATCAGGTTGTCCTGATTTAGTAAAAACTGTTTACTCTAAAACATTTGCAGTATTAATCTAGAATGATTTCACATGTAATGAGAATGATGTGTTTCAATTACATGTGTCTGTCCTTTGGCGTAAACATGTACAATATGCCACAGTAAAAACAAAATTGTAAATTATACAGGTGGTTTAATGTTTAGCACCACTGCCTCAAATCAAGAAGCTCTCTTATCCGCTTCCTAGTTGGAGCTAAGGTGCTTTATGTGAAGTGTCTGCATGTCTTCCCTTTGTCTATATAGTTTTGCTTCAGGGTTTCCTCTTTCTGCTTACATTGAAAAAACCTGTTAATATATAGACTGGAAATATTATAACTGTATTGGCAAAATATCTCTTGACAGGAAATAATCAAGTCCCTTGTGCTTTACAGCTAATGTAATTAGTCACAATTGCAATGTTATTCTGTGAAATTATATAATCTCAAAGGCTTTTTATTAAAAAAAATCAGTTTATGTCTAATGTTTTCACTACAATGCTACTTTTATGAGGAATGTAAAAGGCTTAAAGCCTTATTTTGAATATTGTGTTAGTTAATTCTTTTTGCATACTTTGTCTTAGGGAATTGAGGAGCTATTGGGTGATGGGGGTGATGCAGGTGCAGCTAATGAACCTGAGGAAGAAGTAGTTGAAAGAAGCAACAAAAAAAGTTCATCTGGTTTTAAGAGTCAGTCTCTCAATCCAGATGCTGATGGAACTCTGATGTTGTTTGCAGGCAGTTCTTGTTCACAGACAGGGTGTGTAGGCTTGTGTAGTATTATGATTTATTTTTATTAATATTAATTATTATTATAATTTTTTTAATGTACTGTCTTTAATTTTTAGGGATGTTAGGCAATTGGAGCAAACAAGCCATGAGAATGACAGTAAAATAGGTGAGTTTATTAATTGCAGGTCACATCAACCATTAGCTATTAACAGTTGATCCAAAATGTTTTAAAGCTATTAGCTTTTGCCATGTTGTTATTCCTAAACAAACTTTTATTACATTTCTTGCTATAGAAGATGAGGATGCCCTTTCATTAACTAAGGACAACAGTCATAATAGCAGTTTTGAGTTTACCAGTTCCACACTTCCTTCATACCAGCCTGTGAGCCGTGCCACTGGCAGAGGGTTATTATCAGCCATGTTCCGCTCACCTTCACCCTGCTTCTTCAGACCTAGTTTTATGGGCTCTGCTTCCAAGGTCAGAATCACAAATTTCTTATCAGTCTCTGTTTAAATATGTTTTCAATCTGAAGCTCCTGGAGCCTCTATTAACGTTTTCCAAAATTATTAATATTAGCGTCATTGCAACTTTAAATATGAGCAAAGTCATGTTTAAAGTTGCAATGCATTGAATGCACCCATTTAGTGGCCAGAACTTAAGTATTACCTGTTTAAAAAAAATATTTCTTGCTCTGTGTGGTAGTTGTTAATAGTTATAAATTAATTTTAATTTCTTCCAACTAGTTTTAAATTGAAAATATATACGGTGAAGCTTAAAACTTTGTGAATCCCTGAGAATATTGTATACACAATATCCAGATTTTTTTTTTTTTTTTTTAATGTATTTATAAATGGATTTTTCAAAATTATATAAAGTATAAAAAGTTTTGGCTACATTCTATGGGTCCCATACATGGTAACCTAGTCCGAGACTTATTCAATACAGTAGACTTGCTTTCAATTCCATAAAGACTAGACCACTTCTCTTCCTGTGTTTCTGATTTTAAATCATAATATTTACTTGGTTAGCATATTTAGTTAAGTTGCTGAAATCGCTGGGTTTATTAGACTGCACTGTTTATATCAGGTATCCACTAAGAGCAATATGGTACAGGATGGTGAGAATCCTGTTGGCCCTTTAAAAATCACTGCTGTGGGTTGATTGCAAATTGATATGTATGTGACTAAGGGAGATGGGATGAAGGAAGCATGGCCTGTAATGAGATTTAAAAGTTAGCTCATTCTTATAATGTTACCTCTGCCTAATGTCTACGTTGCTTTCTTAGAGTTCAGGTAAGCTGTCGGAGCCATCCCTCACACTTCCAGTGGAGGATTCACAGGACTTGTATGGTGTCCCATCACCTGAAGGTGGCGAATCACAGTGCCATTTCTCTCTAGAAGATGATACACAATCACAGCTTCTAGATGCTGATGGTTTCTTAAATGTGGGTTCTCGTGGTGGTCAAAGTCGCTCTCACAAACGCCAACTGCTATTGGACAACCTAGATGAAAATGCCATGGATGCCAACATGGATGAACTGTTGGGGTTATGCTCGGGTGGATTTGTTGCAACAAGACCGAGTCAGACAAGGATTGAGGATGAATTACTGGATCTGTGCTCTGGAAAGTTTTCCACACAGCCTGCAGGAACCAGCAGACCCCAAGAGAAGATTGAATCCTTGGAAGCAAAAGTAGAGCGGGGGTTAGAGGAAAGCCGTGGCAGTTCAGATGCAGATATGGATCAACTCCTTGCTTTCTGCTCAGGGAAATTTACAGGCAGTCCTGGTGAGTTCTATCAAAATCTACATGAAAGCAGTTGATTAAGCAGTAAAATGTTTGATTTATATTCTTGGTTTTGCAAGAGGTTTAACAAATATTTATAAATATTTCTACAAAAATGTGGTTAAGTGTATTCTTGTAGGTGGGATCTGACATTTATGTAGCATTCTTTTATATTTGACTCTTTGCCAAAGCATTTGCATCACTGCTCTGTTATTTTAGTAACACCAATTTTACATATTATAATATGCATATTTGATCTCTCTCTCCCACTCTCTCTCTATATACACTTTGCATTTGTTTCAGCTGGTTCTTCTGTCAGATCTGTGAAAAGTCCTCTTCCTGAATCTATAGCTGACAGGTAAATGTATTAACTGACCTGCAAGCCAAACAAAAATGTTTGTCTCTCATTTATAGAAAAGATGTTACATTGCTTTGGAAATTTTTTTATTCTTAGTAACAAAAAGAGAGAGGAGGAGGAGGAGGAAGAGATGGACACTTGTGAGTTTCGACTAATCTCTGATGTGGACAGTAGCAGTGAGAAGGTAAGGGCAGTTATGCATTTTCTCTGGAGAAAAAAAAACTGCATATTAGTGTGTGTACATATATACACAATGACATGTTCTCTTAAGGGGGAAGCTGATGAGGACTCAGATGAAGAAGAGAATGAGGATGAGTTGGAGGAGGAGGTGGATGAAGAAAAAGAAGTGGTATTTGGGCGACACAAAGGCAAACGAAAAATGTAAGTCTTTAATAAAATGTAGAATTTAAAGTAGTTCGCAGATTTGAGTAATTTGGCACTGCTTCACATGTTTGTGAGATTTTTACCCTGAAGTTGCTTTGAGCTTTTTTGTTTACGGTTGTGTGCCTTCAGACAAATGACTGACTTTGTGGAGTCAGAGGCCGAGCTGTCCGGCAGCGACTTTGAAAGTGAGGATGAAGAGGACGTGGGGGGTGATGAATATGAAGAAGAGGAGCTGCAGGAGGAACTGCCATCGGATGAGGAACTGATGGATCAAGTCAACAAAATCCATATGTAGGAACAAAATAATAATTACATATTTAACAGCTTTAAAACTTAAATTTCTTTTTTTTTTTTTTTTTTACAGAATTTGCCCCATTTCTTTCAAAATGTAGATACTTTGTAAGAACGTGTATTTGCCACTAGGTGGCAGTCATGATTAGACATGGACCATTGCTTTCTGGTTTTATAATACTGTTTGTTTTTCTTTTTTGCACATACATTTCAATTAAAATGTGTTTATTATTTGAGAATACACTAATTTAAAGATGTTGCAGGAGTCTAGGTATCTGGGTACCTGTGATTGAACCTAATAGGATAGGATACAATCCCCAGATAATCGCTTTACTCAGGACAATGAATTTCAAACTGGTCTACTGTATTTAAACCTTGGAAACAAGCCAACAGACTAAAAATGCCTAACCATTCAAAAACATTGTTCATCAAAAGGGCCCTTATTAACACAGAAGCAATATATACAGTGGGTTGCAAAAGTATTCATACCCCTTGAACTTTGCCATATTTTGTCACATTACAACCACAAACATAAATATATTTCACTGGAATTTAATGTGAAAGACCAACACAAAGTGGTATACAATTGTGAAGTGGAATGAAAGTTATACATGAATCAACAATTTTTTTACAAATAAAAAACTGAAAAGTGCGATGTGCAAAATTATTCAGCCCCCTTTTCCCTGAGTGCAACNCTGTTCACAAACGCTCTCCATCCAATCTGACTGAGCTTGAGCTGTTTTGCAAGGAGGAATGGGCAAGGATTTCAGTCACTAGATGTGCAAAGCTGGTGGAGACATACCCTAAAAGACTTGCAGCTGTAATTGCAGCAAAAGGTGGTTCCACAAAGTATTGACTCAGGGGGGCTGAATAATTTTGCACATCGCACTTTTCAGTTTTTTATTTGTAAAAAAAATTGTTGATTCATGTATAACTTTCATTCCACTTCACAATTGTATACCACTTTGTGTTGGTCTTTTACATTAAATTCCAGTGAAATATATTTGTTTGTGGTTGTAATGTGACAAAATATGGAAAAGTTCAAGGGGTATGAATACTTTTGCAACCCACTGTATCTGTTGACTACATATTTGGTTAAAAGTAGAAATACTTCCTTGTTTATACAGATAGCTGCATATTTGATTTCTTTATTACCTAATTAGCTTTTTATTTTTTAGTTTTCAATTACGAATATTGTATTATTTGTGTATTATGTCCTTAAAACATGAATCGGCAGAATGTGACAGCTGGCATCATTTTACGATTTATAAATGCTTTAAATGTGTTGAAATACTTTGACTAATCTGAATGTCCAACTAGGAGACAGCAGAAAAAATGCCCATGTCCTTCACAATTATTATTGTCAAGTTGGTTCCCTAATTCAAAGTGTGTTCTTGGTAATGTATAATACATATGTATATATTTAAACCAAGTGAAAATATATCAAACGTATTAATAAATATGGTGGCTTAGTGGTTAGCACGTTCGCCTCTCAGGGGAGTTACCATGTTCTCCCCGTGTCTGTGTGGGTTTCCTCCGGGTTCTCTGGTTTCCTCCCACAGTTCAAAAACATGGATCAAGTCAATTGAGTTCTCCAAATTGCCCCATATAGAGTGTGTATGCGTGCGTGTCTGTGTGAGTGTGTGCCCAGCGATAGATTGGTTCCCTGTCCTCAGTGTATCTGCCCAGCTCCCGAAACGTTCTCCCGATGATGGGCATGGGGAACACCACTGCGACCCTAATATAGGTTAAAGCGGAAGATAATGAATGAATGAATTAATAAATATGCTTGATAAACTCAGCAATACCTTTTTTGTTATTTTAAAGGCTTGACCTGCAAGTGTAATGGTTGAGCATATATATTTTTAGGAAACAAGTGCTAGATGATGACAAGCGCAGATTGCGATTATATCAAGAACGTTACCTAGCTGATGGAGATCTGCACTCAGACGGACCTGGGCGAGAGCGGCGCTTCCGCTGGAAAAACATAGGTGAATTTTGTGGTTGTTTTCTGCATAGTATGGACCTGATGTAGATATTGTAAATGTATTTCAAAGTAATTATGACACGCATTTATGCTGAGGCTGTTAAACAATTTGTGTCGTCTTAAAGATGATGGCTTTGAGTTTGGTGTCAATGCTGATGGTGAAGAGGAAGATGATGAAGTAGATCAGAATGAGCTGCAAAGACACAAGGAGAGAGTGGAGAGAGAACAGTGGCTGCGAGAGCAGGTGTGTGAAATGTGACATCATTATGTTAAATGTAAGAGATTTATTCAAGGTCATGCTTGCTAAATGTGGAAGTAAACATAATATAATGTTAAGAAATTGCATGACTTATGCATCACAAAGTAGATTAAAGTACCAAAAAAATTTTGTTATTTGTTTAAAAATTAATACAAACACCATCCCAAATGATTTATTATTATTAGCTTATTTTTTACCATTCCAATGCCTAATGGCACTTTACAATTAATTGGCTGCACGTACAGAAAGTCACCATCCACGATAAGTTCAATTGTGGCGAAAAGAATGCAATGAAGAAGACTTGTGTAGCAAAAGGCATTGACGCACTTTCAAAACAGAATGTAAATATGTCAGTTATTATCAATTTGGATCAATTAAGGTAGTTGATGGGAAATATGAATGCCGTTCTGTTCATATACTAATTACATTAGTCCTTTATGTAATTTTGTTATAAAAGAATTAAAAAAAAACACTTTTTTTGGATCTATTTTAGTATTCATTTGTTCTTTTTTTTAAGCTCCAGTAATGCATCAGTGAAACCTGGTTTTAAAATGTTCACCAAAAACAATTTTAATTTTTCAATGTTGATGTTACTCTGTACATGTAAAAGGTTGTACGAAACTCAACATGTTTTTTTACCTTGTAGTCTGAAACAGGAAAAAAAGGAGGAGCCATAGAGGCAACAGAGGAGGAGGAAGAGGAGGAGAATATTGGTGAGGAAGACAGTCAGTTCATGAAGTTGGCTAAGAAACTGACTGCTAAAGCCCTTCAGAAAAAAGGTAAAAGTACCTTTTAGGTTGTTAGAGATGGGAACTCACGTAAGGTACACACAGTATTTAATATTACATTATGACCACTTACAAGTGATGTCAATAACCCTAATTAACTATCTTATTATTTGATGAGATATTTTAAGTATAACCTAAGTTGATGTGTTAGAAGCAGGAAAATTAAAGTAAAAAGTATTTAAGTGAGTTAAACAGGGAGCTCAATTGTGATCGTTAGATGACTGGATCATAGCATCTTCAAAATTGTGGCTCTTGCAGGGCATGGACTCGTTGATGCACTTGGGGAAGCATTCCACTACTAATTAATCCTTTTAAATTTTTGTTACCAATTATTAAAATGCTACTACTGAAGTAACTGTAGCATTAACTATCCTTCAAAGATCTGATCAATTTAAACATAAATTACAACTACACATGCACTGCGTATTGCTAAACGTATTTTAAGAAGGGTTGCTAATAGTTTTTCTTAGTCACTGTGTTGGTTCATCAACACAAAGTTGTTCATCAACACAAAGGCTTCTGTGGTTGCTATAAAACTAAATTTAAATTCTTTTGTAAGTCTGTATGTTTCTCAGTTGCCAGAAGTGCTAAAATAGCATTAAAGTGTCGCTTTGAACACTGGTGTAATACAGGGAGTCACTTTAGCATTTCTTAATTTTTTTATTATAATTCTGTTACCAAAATAATCAAAATTTCATGTTAGGCATCATTAAACCCCCAAATTAATTTATCACTGTTAAGGTATTGTATCTTTAGAGCATCATGCCAAAATAGTATGTAGTCTTTTATATTTTGGTTACACTACTTCTTTTACTTTTGTTAGTGTTTGTCTCTGACAAACTGTGTAAATGTTCAGTTGGGCGTAATTGGTCGCTTCATTATGATTGTTAAGAGTATATAAACCTCATGAAGTTCCTGAAAAGTACATGAAATGTTGTAATCGAAGTAACGGTGTGGATTTGTATCTAGAACACATGTTATATATATATATATATATATATATATATATATATATATATATATATATATATATATATATATATATATATATATATATAACATGTGTTCTGTATATAGAGACTTTTTGCCTTATTTATAAGGTTGTGTTATTAAAGGCTGAACCTTGATGTTGTGTTTGTAGATGTCCCTTCTATACCACCGCAGATGAAACCTGTTTCTAACACTAACCCGTTTCAGAAGCCCAACCGCCCTGTGGTAATTATTGAAAAAGAACAAGACTTGCACGTCTTTATAAATGAATCTTATAAATAAATCTTCTTTAGTAATGTTAAACTATTAATCAGATTTATTAGATAAAACACAGATGAAAACAAATGATAATTTACTCATTTAAAAACGTTTTACCCTTTTAGGCGAAAAGAGGATCATTGCTCAGTCAGCCACAGGCAGTATTACAGAAGCTCGCCAATATTTCAGACAGCAACCCCCTAGCACCTCGAAGCTCTAGAGGATTTCTCTTCCAAACCCTGTCTCCAGAGAAAGAGCCGCATGCAACAGATGGCCCTAAGAAACAGGTACGTAATGTGCCATTCCACTGCCTATATATACCAATCTGAAAAATTGCTAACCAACGATTTAATAAAAAACAGTTAATCGGGTTATTCAACCATGTCTTTATGCAATGGTGGGCGTATTATGTTCACCACTAGATGACACTAATGTGCTTCGTGTAATTATAAAGCTCAGGTCAATTTTTTTTAAAAGGCAGACTTAAAAGACTTTCTGAATGTGTTTCTTAAAACGTATATGTAATATGCAAGCTATAAGAAGTTTTTTGCATGAGAAAATCGCAAAAAATTTCAGGAGGCACAAAATGTTTATTGTTTATGACTAAATGTAAAAAAAAAATATTTGGCAGCTGTATCACTGCACATACTGAATGAGTCAAACTTTATGACTTTTTACAAATGCTTTTTTAAATTCATTTGTGTTTATATAGAATGTGGATTTATGCAATATTAAGTGATGCTTATTAATGTTTTTGTTTTTTGAACCATGCGAAAACTAGCAAAATCCCTAAATCTTGCTCAAATTCAGGTGCCAGCAGTTATATTTCATTATATCAGTAATATTTGTGTGCATGTCAGAGCTTTGGTGTAGGGTTATACCACACTGAATCCATCCCTCCAGTTAATGTTCCCTGTGCATGTCAACGTATGCATTCACTACATCTTTACATGCAAAGCATGCTGATAAATCTGAAAATGCAAAGATCTAATTAAAATTATTTCTGATTTCTAAATACCTGAATTGGGCGCTTTTAGTCACTGTCCTCACTTTTTTCCTGTGCATCTTTCCAGCTAAAGAAAAGAACCCAAGGGGGATCAGCACCTGCTGCCAAGCGGCCCTGTCTAGAGAAATCAATAAAATCCACTGCTGTTCCAAGAAGTATTTTCAGTTTTCTTGAAAACTGAAGCAAATATTTTAGGATTTTAGAAGATTATTATTTTTATTTTATTGATTGAACTTGTCTGTTGGTCCACAATTAATCTTGAAATTACTTGATAAATGGGTTTTAATTGGACATTTTTAGTCAGTTTTGAATGTTTTATCGTGTAAATATTGTGACATTTTGTATTTGTTGTAAATTTATATATTAAAGGTGGATTATAAACATGATTTAATTTGGGTTGTGTAATCATCTGTGACATTACATCTTCTCCTATTTTTACAGAAGTATTTTAAGGATGCACTATATGACTTCAAAAACAAATTAACCACTTAAGTTTTAAAACAGTTTTTTACCCTCTTTTAGCTTTTTTTGTTTTTTCTCCCCAGCTCCACTCCTCCTCCCTCATTTTGAAAGGATACAGGAGTGGTGCTGTGGGATTGCATTTGACACCAGGCTTCTAGTCCCTTAGGCTTGAGATGCTCTTCTTGTGACCTGCTCTAGCTTGGGGCCAGTTTGTATTAATCGAAGTTTAATAAATGCCTGGCTGGGCAGCTTTTATGGTGTAGACTTTTTAATGGTCCCTTATTTCTCAGTCTAATTAATTGGGCATTGCTAATCACTTGCTCCAATAGTCTACAGTAATAGTAGCAGAGGGCACTCATTAATGTTATAAAATTGATTAATCTTCAAGGCTGCTGGTGGACCTTTCTTTTATGCATAACATCATTTTGACTGCGATGTCAAATTTAGTCTTCATTAGTGGCAGTGTACAACATCCTGCATGAAACCCATCTCAAGTGTGTTGGAGCAAACTGCCATGTGCCTCACTGAGCAGTGAAACAATTCTTCAGTCACAACTTAGCACCAGCTTTGAGCTAAAAAGATCCACTGCAGACAAGAAGCTTTGCAGCCGAGAGCTGTTGGCTGGTTGAATATGCAGTAACTGCCAGTGACAGCAGCGCTGTGGGCTCTTATGAACTCAGTGACATGTAGCTGAAGTACAGTCTTATTGAGAAGTTTGAGCACCCTGGTCAAATCCCATGTTCATATTTTATTTTAGGAAAATAAGTTAAAATCATTTCAAGTCAGCAAACTTCCACATGTTATAATGCACTTAATTTAATCAATTTACTGTAACGAAATAATCAAATACAATGTCAAAACAAAACTCATGTTAAAAGGATTTGCAAAAAAAAGGTCATGCTACTTGAGTGGCTGTGGCTACATATTTTTTTAAGTGTAATTTACAACTAGGAACAAAAAGTGATTCAAATAAATGCAGTATTTTATAAAATTTGACTTCTAGCAACCACAAAACATCCATGTAATGATCTTCTTTCAGGCATCATCTTACATACTTAAGTAAACTGTTTTTATGAATGACCAGTGCATAGTGTCAAGTGTTAGCCAGCACTAAAAGGAAATTTACAGTAAAATACATAAGTACCCCCCAGCTCCCACTGATAATTGACCAACAGTGTCTGAATGAGCTGCTGCATCAGAGACTAAAAGAAGCAATCACCATGGATTGAATGCAATTTCTTTGCTGTTATTACCTTAAATGTGCAGTTCTATGGTTTTATTGATCATATCCATTTTGTCAGCCGCCTAAATTAGACCTGTTTTTCACGATCAGTTCATGTTAAAATGGAATATACAGTATTGATTTCATTTTTCTCCCCAGGAATAATTTGGGAATACCACATAAATACAAAAATGTTTTTATTTAAGCTTTTACTTAATTTTACAACTCAACAAATTTTGCATTAGACTAATGTCAGGTTTCATGCAACCACAACCAGTTGTACATGCACTCTGAGCCATTTTCTATCTAATGATCATAAATCTGAAGGTTGTTGTTAATAATGATCACAACAGCCTTGGGTGTATTTTTAACTAGTGAACAAGCTGTGCTTGTAGCTTGATGTAATTCATCTTTTGGTCATTTTTTTTCAGTCTTTATTCCTCACTTGCTTGTTTGCCTGATGGAGATGATTCTGCATGTGATAGGGCTGCAGGGCTGCCTCCCTGTTTGATGTATTTTTCATGTGTTAAGGCCGCTATTGAGATTAGGGTTTGGTGGAGAAAGCCTGGAGGTGTTGCGCTTGAATAGGGATGTTGTTGGAGCTTGTCATGGGACGAGCAGTCGACGTACTTACTGAGTCTGTGTGATGTGCAAACAACAAAACGCGTCATACATTTAAGACACAGCCTTGCCACAGCCTTGAATATCTGGGCTAGTCTCAGAAGACTGGTTGGGGGGTGTCTAATATTTTGTATTAAATTGATGTAATTTGCAGAGCACCAAGCTAATTATGGGAAAAGGGCTGACTTTTATATCTGCAAAATCTAAATTACATGGTTACATACAGTATGTACTTCCTTTTAAAAAGGTTCCGTATTGTCCACTTTTTGTTGTTTTAATTAATTTAAAAATGTTTGGCCATTATTCTTACACAAAAGAGAAACATCAGACTTTATTCACTCATTTAAACTGCAAATGGCATCTCATCAATGAATACACTTTATGGTATAAAAAACAGTTAATCTTAATGATCCTGTTTTTACTTGTTCTTTTTTCATTAAAGCAATGAATTAAAAATGTGCTGTCAGTCTGTAGTGTAATACTAATCCTACCAATAAGTCTCTTTCACTATTTATACTCCCAGGCCTTTTTATTAGATGCACCTTTTTATTTCTACTATTATTGTCCAATTTGCCTGTTTCACTTACAGTTGCACCTTGTAGTTCTACTACTGTAAGATATAGTCCATCTCTATCTTAATACATTATAAGTGCTATCGTATTTGGCTGCACTGCAGTGATACTGATGTGATAGTGGTATATTATGGGTTACTCTGGATCTGGCCTGAAATCTTAATCACGGTTAAACTGCTGGATTTGTAATCCACCAACCAAAACTAGTCTAGTCACTAGGATCCTGGAGGCAGTGTCCAAGGAGCCCAATTTGAGAGCTAGCAGATGCAAAAACAAAAAGTGTTTTTTATTTCACCTTTAAGAAATGTAGCAATAATGTGTCCAAAAGAGCGAACACAGTGTTTAAAGAGTAACAGCATGCTGTCTGGGCCAATCGTACCAGTAAAACGCACACCAATACACCACCAACATGTCAGTGTCACTGCAGTGCAAACAACCATCCATCACCCAAATAATACTCTGTGGGGGTTCTAAACATCAGTGATCTCAGTAAAAGAGATCTAACAAAGTATGCAGAGAAGCAGATATACTAATTGTAGAATAATTAATTGCACCTAAGTGGAGCTGAAAAAACACAAAGTGTAGAATC
Source organism: Corydoras maculifer (assembly GCA_019802435.1). Taxonomy (NCBI): domain Eukaryota; kingdom Metazoa; phylum Chordata; class Actinopteri; order Siluriformes; family Callichthyidae; genus Corydoras; species Corydoras maculifer. The sequence continues at coordinate 1,551,344 of JAFMOD010000226.1, forward strand.
AAGGTGACCTAATCAAGTGGTCAGTAAGTGCACTAGCAAAAAAAAATAATTAGAAGTCTAGGTTGGTTGAAAATGAAAATAAGAGTTCATGTTGGTATTATTTTTAAAATTTGGGTAATGTAAGTACAGCATTAAATGATTTCTGTATAAACAGCTGAAGTACATTAAAACCTGAGGCAGACAACATATCAACTTCTTTAAAATACTGTTACTGTAACATGCTGTTACTCTGCTTCCGAACTAAATATTTAAGAACAAAATTGTGTAGAAATTTAGTATTAATTAAAAATAGTGAGCTTTCATAAAACTAAACTGATGTTGTAATTGTATGTGTAAAATAAAAGAATATAAATGTAAATTTATGTAAATGTAATATACTGTTTATGACATGACGGTGGCACGGTGGCTTAGTGGTTCACACGTTCGATTCTCAGCACTGAAAATCCAGATTTAAATCCCGATCTAGGTTGAGTTTCCATGTTCTTCCTGTGTCCATGTTGGTTTTCTCTGGGTTTCCACGACTTCCTCTTGGATGGATTCAAGGTGAATTGGTTACCATAAATTGTCTAAATTGCACCTATAAAGTTTGTGTCTGTGTGACTGAGTATGTGCCTAGTAATGGATTGGCACCCTGTCCTGGGTGAATCTGCCCAGCACCTGAAACTGTTTCCCTTGTATGGCACAGGGAACCCACCCAGCCATAGAATTAAGCAGAAAATAATCAGATGAGTCGTGAAAGTTGTTGCCTATGTCACTGGTTCTAAACGTCTCAGTATTTGTCAGTACACACTAAAAATCTCTAATTGAATGGAATAAAGTAAGAATTCTTTCTTAAAATGTAATAAAAAATGAAAAATGTTTATACCCTTTTTATACCTGTACTTTAAAAGAAAAGTAAGAATTTTCACATTAAGCCAATTAACCTGAAATGTTTTACTTCCTTTTAGTGTATAGGTTCATTATTACAGTAGTAGAGAGTACTAATGAAGAGTCATAAATGAAGTTTGGTATTTCTATGTTGATGTATTAATACATAAAGCCATTTTAAGCCAATTCCTTATAATGGGTTTGGGATGGAAAAGGTTTAATGTGAAAATTATTACTTTCCTTTTGGAATATCCATCCATCGATTATCTTCTGCTTAATCCTCTATTAGGTTTGTGGGGCATTCCCCATGCCCAGCCAGGGGAGAATGTTTCGGGCGCTGGGTAGATACTGCCAGGACAGGGCGCCAATCTATCACTGGGCACACACTCACTGACACATACACACACACATAATCACACTCTCTATATAGGGGCAATTTGGAGCATTCAATATACCTTGTTCAATGTTTTTTGGACTGTGGGAGGAAACCGGAGAACCCAGAGGAACACTGAGAGAACATGAAAACTCCACATAGATCGATATTCGAACCAGGAATCCCCAGCACTGAGAGGCAAATGTGCCAACCACTAAGCCACCATGCTGCCGGTTCATAATAATGAAACTGTTTATTACCACCCCTATAATAGCTTCATCTGTTTGTCTGTGTGGCTGGTAAAAAGTTTGCAAATGCTCTTTCACCCACTTGCTGTTATCCGATTAAGTTGAAACTTTGCACAATTGTTCATCTTTGATGACCACACATGATTAAACATTTACCAATTTATTAACAAATTAGTGCTAATTAAAAAAAAAAATTCTATGGTTAAATTGGGCGGCAATTGGGTACGTTTTTTGCTTAGTGGTTAGCACGTTAGCACGTTAGCCTCTCAACACTAGGGATTCCCGATTCGAATCCCAATCTGGGTGGAATTTCCATGTTCTCCCTGTGTCCACGTGGGTTTCCTCCGGGTTCTCCAGTTTCCTTCAAATTGCCCCATGTAGAGTGTGTCTGTGTGAGTGAGTGTGTGCCCAGCGATAGATTGGCGCCCTGTCCTGGGTGTATCTGCTCAGCGCCCGAAACGTTCTTCCCTGGATGGGCATGGGGACCCACCCCCCCATGGCCCTAATAGAGAATAAAGCGTAAGATAATGGATGGATGGATGGTTAAATTGCCCATTTTCTACTAAATTTTATATTTGACAAACAGAATTAATTTAGTAAAGTAATTTTTTTTAAAGATTTGTTAAATATTTTGCTTGTTATATATGATTATAAACCTAAATAAATTATGAAGTAGAAATTACTCAATGAAGAGTAATATATGAGTGGTTTGGACTTTCTAGGTTACTGTTTTTAAACATTAAGCCACTGACTTTTAGACTGTCCCTCCGAACATAAGCGTGGTGGTAAATGGATATGCTAGCTACCGGTAATAAACTCATTCATTCATTATCTCCCGCTTTATCTTATATTAGGGTCGCGGTGGGGTTCCCCATGCCCATGCAGGGGAGAACGTTTCGGGCGCTGGGCAGATACACCCAGGACAGGGCGCCAAACTATCGCTGGGCACACACTCACTCACGCAGACACACTCTATATGGGGCAATTTGGAGAACTCAGTTGACTTGATCCATGTTTTTGGACTGTGGGAGGAAACCGGAGAACCCGGAGGAAACCCACACAGACACGGGAAGAACATTGTAACTCCCAGATAGGGATCTGATCCGGGAATCCCTAGTGCTGAGAGGCGAACGTGCTAACCACTAAGCCACCTTGCCGCCCGGTAATAAACTGTTCCTTTAAAAGTAACGTTTTGAGAACAAAACGGCTAATTAAAGATGTTATTAACGATCGTTGTGTCAGGGAGTGAGTGGACTGGTTTAAGGGCTTTTCAGTGAAGTTACACCGCGTCTTGCCGCTTTAGGAAATGAGTCACAGCAGAGAGAGCGTCCGTCCTGTGGGCCGGAAAAAAGCGCGGGGGGAGGGAGGGAGGAAGAGGAGAAGAGCGCACCCATCGCTGCTAAGAGGAGACCGGAGGAGGGTACAGACCTTTTCTAAAACGGTAAGATAATACCCGCTATTCATCCATTCAAAACAATAATGCCAATCGGCTTTACGTAAGATGCAAATCACAGTAGTGCGGCTGCTTTATAGCGGCGGCTGTTCCCGCTGACGGAAAGCAGCTTCGATATGGGGTGAGGAAAAACACGGCGATTACATAATACTAATTCCCGCATCGATAAATACCGATCATTTCTGATTCATCGACGGATCGATTTTGTTATGACATGGGAATTGGGGGTTTACACGCGCTGGATTTACGTGTGTTACCGCCGTACGCCGCTAGAACAGCTCCGGGATCATATAGACGTGTGTGTCCGTATGCAGGATGCGCTTACACTGCTGGATGGTAACATACGGTGCACAGCTGCCCAGATTTCAACTGCTCTGTAGCTTTGGTGGATTGTAAAATGTTCTGTTTTCCTTAGGTTTATTCTTATTCATCATTGTATTATTACTAAGACAGATGACATGCTACATTGCTTTAGATGATTGGGATTTACTAATCCTTAAGGTTAGTCAATTAGCATTTATATATATATATATATATATATATATATATATATATATATATATATATATATATATATATATATATATATATATATATAATGTAGAAGCCAGATTGTATAATGATCAGGTTTGATTATACTTCAGTGTAGCTGGTTTCTCCATAACTACTGACTTGTGTTGTTCTCCCATTTGTAAGTCACTTTGGACAAAAACGTCTGCTAACTGACTAAATGTATATGTAGGAATTGTTCAAATATATCTGAAAATGCTGTTTTATTAACAATATTTTGGTATGTTATTTTAAAGAGCTTCATGTTAACCTATTGTGAAATCCTGGAAGGGTCTTTAGTAGTGTAACAACACTATAGCCTTAATGTAGAATTATAAATTGTTATTCAAAGCTTTATGCACTGCAGCAAAAAATACTGTCCCTACCTCAATTTTGACCTATATCTATTGTTCCTTTCCTATAGAACCTCTGCACTGGTTTCACACCTGAGTATTATGTTTTAAACACAATATTATAACATTCTCAAAATACATTTCTGCGAACAAGCAAATGAAAAAGTGCAACGTTAATGTTAAAGGTAATCTGTAACAGAAATGCTTTCCATTGAAGTTTTTGTCTGGTCTGTTTTTTCTTTCCTGAAGACCTTCTCAATCTCACGCAAAGACAAAGATGCTAAAACAAGATCAACCTGCAAATGATGTTTATGGAGGTCAGTCTGGAGCTGTGCACTCGATGCTACGTATTCTCAACAACAGCCAGCAGAAGTGTGAAAAGGACAGTAATTTCAACCTCCTTGGTCAAGATGGTGTTGGATTGAGTGGAGATGAGAACCGCAACCGTCCTCGAGCGCTGGGCCTGGGGCGCTATCCACCCTCATCCGTTACTAACTACGGGCCTGGGCCTCTCTCTCCACTCTCACGACTGCCCTGTTGGAGCCCACTGGAACCTCTGCCTGAGATCGACAGTGGGGAAGACACTGGAGGCAGGGTACCCCCTGATGGAGCAGAGGAAGGCAAAATAGATTTGGAGATTCGGAGAATGAGTGACACTGAGAAGGGACAAGACCAGCATAACCTTATGAAGGATAAAGAGCATAAAGAAGAGGAGGAAGAAGAAGATTGTTTGGACTGGGATGAGAGTGATGATGACTTTGAATTCAGCTACAGGTCAGAGAGCTCTTCACTCTTCGAAAGTGGAGATGGGACTGGAGCAGATTCCCTCAACTCTGTGTGGGACCGTATCTGTGTGGGAGGCTCAAACTCTGAAAATGGTGATGCAGCCTCAAATCCAGAAAGAAAACATAGCCAGGAGGAGGAGAGGAAAACAGAGATACATAGGAGGAACCGTAAAGGCTCCAGTATTGCTGAAGACGCATCTTCAGACTCGGATAGCGATCCCAGTTCTGAGCTTCCAGAACTCATGGAGGCGGTGTGGACACTGGAAGACCGTGAACGGTTCAAGGCCCAAGAGATGGAAAAGCACCAAGTCCAGCTGACCATGTACCGTAGGCTTGCCCTGATTCGCTGGGTGCGCACCTTGCAAGAACGTGTTCAAGAGCAGCAGAGTCGGCTCCAGAGCAGTTTTGACATCATCCTCACCCACAGAAAAGAACTGCTCCGCATGGGGGCAGCTGCAGCCACCATTACTCAATAACAGTCATTAAGAAATCATCACGGGACCCAAGCACATATAAATCTTAGCATTTAAATCATGTGCTGTGTGGACTAAGACTTTTTTAGCCGAATAATCCCTTGTATCCTATTCAACTTCCCTTTGGTGTTGACATTTCTGTGTTCAAATTCAGAGCTCTGAATGCATGTATCCTGTTTCCTAAACAGTATTTGCTCGTGTACAGAATAATTACTATTTTAATGTCATATACTTATCTTTATGCTTATGTTAGGGTAGAAATACATTTATAAGCATATCTAAAGTGTTTATAAGAATGCATTAGACTTGTTTTCCCTGTGTAGAGTTAAAGAAATATTTAGCAGGTATGAAATTGTTTGTCTTTTATGAATGCAATAATAACGTAATGTAAATTATAAAGAATAAATATGTTTTAAAATGTCGACAATTTAATTACACCAAAATATACTATATCACTAAATCATTGTGCATTGTGTGATTTTTAAGTATTGTTTTGAGTCTGTTCTAAACACATTATAGTATTTACATTTACATTTTGTCATTTAGCAAACACTTTTGTCCAAAGTACCTTACAAGTACCCCAACTTGGTTGGGGTCAGAATATAGAGATGGAAATATAGCACCTGAGGGTTAGGGGCCTTGCTCAATTACCCACATTGGTAACTTCAGTGGACCTGAGTGAACCCACGTCTGTGAACCCAAAACCTTCAGGTTCTCTGAGCTCACCCACATGGTGTGTATAACCCTATTCTCATGTCTCAGGACTGCTGCAGACCATACCAGATTTTGCTATATTCTAATACATTCATTTTACAAAAAGAAGACCCCTGTAGTGATTCTGCTACTATGTACAAATGCAATTTTTTTGATGACTTATTTGGTCGTTAACTCATGAGCAGGTCATGCTCTATTCTTTCCATTTCTTAATGGTTCCACAGTTTTTTACATATCTCCAGTGGCAAAGAACATTTGTGATATATGCATTCAAAAAACTTTTTTTTTTACTTGTGATATTATTATTGCAGGCTTTATTTGTATATATCTAAATTTAATTATATAAGATCATATTGAGTAACTTGTTTCTTTGCATTTAAACATGTCTGTAGGTATACAGTTCACTTTGGTCCTGGGTTCAATTCCCAATTAGGAAAGTCTGAAATTAAAGAGTATGCACATCCTTCCTGAGCCAGCATGGATTTACATCAGGTGCTTTGGTTTTTGCACACATTTCAAAGACATGCCAATAGCTAAATTGGAGGTATTAAAATTTGACCATAATTGCTTGTTTGTGCCGGTTAGCTTTTACATCTTAGACAAAAGTCTTTTTAACTGACTTTGAAAATGAGTTAACACTTGAATACCCAGTATGTATGCAGAATGTGTTGAACTTTATAGGGGGTTAGACAGATCTGAACTAATTTGCATGGCCACACACATTTGACTCTTCAGTATAGAGTGCATGACATATGTCTAGTCTAACAGATGTAGTTTACCACAGATTGCTAATATTTTCAGCCTACGGGGCTTAAAAGGATTTTAGGAGTATGAAAGGTTGTATATCACACACTGTGACTTATACAAGCATCATCAGGAATTCTATGAGCAAATGTTTAAAACAACACTGTTTAGTACAATTTGTGTTGTTTTGCTGGCAGCCTGAAACCTTTCAGATTGTTGCTGGTTATTTTTTTGTAACCTTTTGTTTATCATCACAATAGAGTTTGCCTTTCCAAGAATTTTTTATTTATTAACTGATTTCCAACTGAGAGGCTCTTATCACACAGGCAAGGGAAGTGTCGGATAAGAGTGAGAAACAGACGGATGTAGGCTGCACGAATCTAACAACATGGATTACTTTATTTGGTGTGTGTTTGCTCAGATAGGCCTACCCGCTAATTTGGAGTTAAGTCAATGTTGAAAGTATGGCTTGAGGGCGACACTAGTGCTTGGTTTTAGTCCTTAGGGAATATCTTCTCTCTGTGTATGTGTGTGTGTGTGTGTCTGTGGACTTGTGTGTCCTTTCTGCCTCAGGCTCCTGCTCTGCTCCAGCCCAGTAAACAGAAGGCACAGCCCGCCGGCAGAAATAGGGATTATCGGCATGGTTTTGTAAACCAGCATGGGAACCAGATCCCTATTTTTATGCTTATCAATATTTTTCCCAGTAACACAAGAACTAGCTTATGTTAATATAGGCTATTCTACAATTACCACGTTTATTAAAGTTTTTGTTTTGGCTGTGCCCAAACGCTTGTTATAAATGAATGGAACTGATTTATCATTGTGCATTAGATAACTTGGGCCAAAAATGTTTGATATTAAAATACAAAAATTATGTTAGTGTACCTTCTTTGTGTGTATTAATTGTACTTTGGACTAAATAGCTTTTTTAAATTTCTAATTAGTATGTATCAACATCCCAGTTATATCAATCAGTACACATCCACAGGGCGCCCAATAGACCATGGGTCAAAACTATAATACTTTACCTGCTTCAATTTTACACACCAATTTTAAAATACTGGGCAATATTGCCCAGTCCCCTTAAAAAGATTTACTTTCAAACTTTGATAAGTATAAAGCATATGCTTAAAATATGTATGTGTTTATATATGTGTGTTATATAAAGCTAAATTTCTAGATCTCTGTTTTTTAAATTAAATAAACTGCTTACTTACATCTGATTGTTATCTTACCTAACACCAATTTCACATTCACATGTGCTAAGTTTACCATCATTTTGCCACTCACATTTATGTGATATTACATATTTTTTTAATATAATAAACTTTTAATATACTTTTAGAACTTGTAAAATCTGCTAAAGTATTAAATGGTTAAAAACAATGTCACATTTTAAAAACAATGTAAGTATTTTAAATATTAAGACTTGTATAGTGTTGTCCTGTTAAGTTATAATGGGTTATAATATCAAAAAATTATATAATATTATTATAATATGAAAAAAAAACATACAGTAATTATCTCTGTTTTATGTTATTCATTTAACATAGTAAATGAGGAGTTTTTTGTATTAAAGCAGTGCTGGAGTGAGATGCTGATTAGTTGTTTTTGAGTAAGAAAATTCTCAGAATCAGATGTCAGATGGGGCTCCATTCATAGTTCAATGTGTGGCTCGGTAGTGCCTTAAAGTGTGGAATTGGTTTATTTTTGTGTTCATGGCTAGTTTTTTTTGTGAACTATTAGGATACTAATAACACTATAATTAAAAAAATGAACACTATAATTTTAGAGCCTGTCGAATGTTTGACCCATCTATTGTAGTTTGGTTCACTGCATAAAACCCATACCTTATATTTGAATGTAGTTTAAAGGATGCTTTTATCTAAAGTGACTTACTAGTGAGAGAACATGAAACACCTGCATCATGTACTGCATCATGTACTGCATCATGTGCTCCAGGGTGGTGTGGCCCAAAGTGAACTGGTTTTTGTGTTGCAGACATCTATGTTTCTGTTAAAGATTGTAATGTTTGTCTATTTTTAGGTTTACTGCCAGCTCATTTCTGACTGTTCTGCTCTAGCAGGCCAAACAGGGTAAAGCCTTCTAATTTAGTCTTTCCTCTGTAAAAAAAAGATGTCAAAATGAAGAGCTAATATTATGAAATAATGGTTAGAGTTTTTACAGTAAGTACATTCTGGGTTTGATTCTTGGTTAGAGCAAATATAAGTTTTTTCTATATGGAGTCTGCATGTCAATTTTGTGCAAGCATGGGTTACTTTCAGAAACTCTGATGTCTTCCAACTGTAAAAAAAAAAAAAAAAAATGCTGATAATTTAGAGGTACTTACTTTGCCCAATTGTTTGTTACTCATAACATTCATAACAGAAATAGATATTGATGCTGTCCAGACATTATACTTCTAAACAAGAAAGTAAGCAAAGCTAATGTTTGAATGAAATAACGACGCTTTTATACAAGTTTTTTTTAAAAATATATATGTTTTCCAAAACACTTATTTATAAGCTGTACCTCTAACATTGTGATTTCAGATACATCGTCAATGTGTACGAAAAGGTCTCCAGCAGGGGGCAGCACTTTAGAAAACCTTTTTTTGTTTACCTGCGGGTGTGGGCCCTTTTAACACCAGGGGTAACGTTCATATTTTACTTGTGCATGAATTGTAACAGGCCGAAAAGAAACATTTCTCAGGAGTGAAAATCAAACGCCTAGAAATGTGTTTCTCTCCTTCTGTTCCCTCTCCTTCTGTACCTATCTTGTTACAGTCCTCTCTCTCATTCCCTGTCTTACCTCTTTCTCCCTCATTTTCCTCTTCCCTCTGCCTGATGCAGTGTGACACTGCACTAGCCTCTAGCACTCTGTTGGCGCGGAAACAATCAGCTTTGACAGAAAGGGGGTGGTGGGGGAATGGAGGGATGTACGCAGCCCCAGGCCGGTGTATGATGAAGTGGAAGGGGAGCTCTGTCTAGAGAGACAGAAAAAGAGAAACAGAGAATGAGGGAATGACACAACATAACAGGCCACAGTACTGTCTGGATATTGGTTTCAAACCTGAAGACAGCTTTTACAGAACAGAATATGGGTTCAGTACTCAGCTGAGGCCATTATAAGTTGTCATAGCTGCAGCTTTTTATTATATATTGACAGCAAAAAGAATAACATGAACCGTACCTACATCACATTGCTCATGCAAGATATAGCCTATGGGTACATTTACTATAATAAAAGAGAATAAATACCAGATATAGTCATGGGGAAAAGAAAGTACACCTTTTAAAAATTATATTGTTTAACATATTAGGCCATAACAGAAATAAAAGAAATGTTATCTTGAGAAGACATTAAAATGACACAAAAACCTCAGTTGGATAACACATTTCAAATCATACTGTCATTATTTATTAACAGAGAAGCCTAAGTGCATAAGTTGTGTGTATATTGTATTGTTAGATTGGACTAAAGTAACTAAAATTATGTACTGCTTATTGTACGCCCTTAATTAATTGATCATTGACAGGCATGACCTATATCATAGCAGATGTTTTGGCAGTTAGGAGCATTAACGTGTGTCCAGGAGGAAAGACATCAACAGTGATTTTAGGGAAGTGATTGTTACTGCAAAATAGTCTGGGAAGAGTTTCATAGCCATTTCCAAACACTTTAAAGATCAGCGAGAAAGATTATTCATGTAGAAAAGTAGAAAATATCTTCTCAATGTGGACATTGCAGCAGATTGTGTAATACCCAAGAGAAATTGTAAAAACCCAAAAGCTACATTTTATACTCTACATCACCTCAGTTAGCATGCAAAATATGTAAGTTCATGACAGTATAATTAGAACAAGATTTAAACAGTTGGGCTTGGGCAGTTTTCCTAAAAAGAACATGGCAGCATCGCTTAAGTTTACACAGTCGTATCTAAATAAACTACAAAACCATGATGTACTTACATCGTTTAGGGAAAGAGAACTTAAAATATTTTAGAGTCAAATATGATGCCATCTAACCAAAAGCAAAGGCTTTGCCAAAATTTGATCATGCAACACGACAAATGAATAGCAGAAAAATAATAGAATTAAGTCATTCAGATATGCTTAGAGTTAATGCTTTTAAAAGTGGATTTAATTTTTTAATTACACATGTCTTTACTTTTGCTGAATTAATAATGTAGTGTAGTTTGCCATGTGCTGTTGTTCCTTTGCGGTTTAATTTAATAACTCATTTTAAGTTATGGTCTAGACATTTTTTATTTATCCTGAAACACAACCATTTAGTTTAAAGAGGATGTACTTACTTTTTCACTTGACTAATTGTGTTTTGGAAAAATATGTGGTGTACTGCTATAATACATTGGTTTAAAGTCCTTATGCTAAATGCTACCTAATAATGTAAGGACAGTAATGTGCCAACAATGTGCCAAGTAGGTGATCTCCAGGATTAAAATCACTGCTATTAGATCCTAAAAATAAACCTTATTAACTAAATTGTAACTTTAAGCATTTTAAGAGTTTTAATTTCTGGACAGCATCATTCTGTATTTTCTGAAAGAAAATGCTATGAGCGACACAGACATGGAGTAGTTAATTGTTATCCATTTAACCCACACAAACATGGGGACTTGTGTATTTGTATGCCCCAACCAGAAACTGTCCCTAGTACCTAACCTTTGATGCGAGGTAAAAGCCCTACCGATGGTCCACAAAGCTGCCCTTAAGAGTGTGTACAACATACATACACACACTTTAGAGTGTCTTGGCATGACTATTTCAGTTTTTAATCAGATCACATTTTTTCACTATTCAAATATATATTTGCAGCGCATTCATGCACATGTGTAGGTGCAATTTCGAATCTCTAGTATATCTTACAGCTTTAAAACTACTAAGTAAATGAAACTTTTGGTAAAACCCAAAGTCACAGAGAAAAAAATGCAAACTGCATACCAAAAAGGCCTTGTATCTTTTCAGATCTCAATTTAGTCCTTTAAATATTTGCCTGGTACAGACTTTACAATAAAATGCAACAGACCTTATAGAAAAAGCAAAATGCATTTTCATTCATGGCATCAAATGTATTTTGTGGATTCATTATAGAATATATTTAAAGACTATATACAAAATTCTAACACTTTCTAAAAGAGCAATAAACTGTAATTAACTAATACACTTTGTTTTATTTAATAGAGAAACAGACAAAAATAAATCAACTGTTTAATGATTTAATTAAAAACTTAATTCTATTTATATATTTTCATTTAGAAATTGATGCCTGCAGCATCAATCAAAGCGACAAAGCGAATCAAAGCAAATGAGAACAACTCGAGTCAGTAGTTACAGCACAAGTCAGTAGTTAATTATATACTGTATTTCATTTAAATGTATAATTAAAACAAAAAATAAACTGACTTAAACTTATTTGGAAACCAAATATACTAATTCTTCTGCATGTATAATTGTGATTTATTTGTACAGTATACAAGGCTAAATCAGCTCAACAATCTCTGTTGTCTTAATAACATCATGACACCAAGACAAGTTTCTCACAAAGTTTGGCCCTAAGTGGAGAGCCATAGCCCGGTTGTAGATGCTATTTTTAAAGCCAATTGTGATACTTTTAGCTGTTACCAATGTTGAAGAACATTTAGACACAATGTCATATGCATATTATACATTTTTATCTCATTGCCGCATGAATTTGTTTATATATAACAAATACATTTAAGTTTGTTATCACAAATACAGATTTTTTTGTCTTTTTGCTTTTTTTTATAATAAATTATTTCTTTTAATAGTAAATCATTAAGCGATTTCACCTAAACCATCGGAGCTCCATCTTTGGGCTGCAGATGAGCAGCATGTCTGTAAATGAATGCGAATGGAATACGAGCCTAAAATAAAGAAGGAAGCCTGTTGGTCCGGCTGCCTTCAGCTGCCTCAGCCGCATTAACCAGCTAATAAATATGAAAACAGCGGGTTTAAACTTTCATTCGTTCACTCCTTGAAAGGATTATCCACGTCTATGGAGTCCCATGTAAATCTCGCAACCTCATAATGGCCAATGTTGTGCCATAAAAACGTGTCGAACAATAGAGGATGAATGGGGAGCTCTTTCACGCATTAAAGGGTTTTTTTCACAGGAGCTCACGGGGGTCTGAGGGTTCCCGCCCCTCGCTTAATCTGCTTGCGGTGAAGGCGCGCCTCGGAGCGGCAGGTGCGTGTGCCGAGCACCGGGGGTCACAGCGCCGGCAACACGCTGGAGGAGGATACAGGCGGGGGAAATCCGCCTATGTCGAATCCGCACAGCTGCTCCTAGGAATTTTTTCAGAGCCTGTCACTCGCATTTAGTCTTCGCTTTTTGTCCGAATGAAGTGGTCTCTCGTGCCCGTGCTCTCCATGCCCTCTGCTGCTCAAGGAGAAGCAAAGGCGCCGCTAAACGGCGACAGGCCTGAACAAAAGCACAGTGCACCCGGTCTAGCCGCCGTGAAATCGTCCATTAATCGGCCTCACTGACAGCGCCGCGCCGTAGTTTCAACAATGCAGGTTCTTAAATTGCTACGTTAAACAAGCGCTTGACATTTGAGCCCTGACTATTCCCCTGATAAGCGCACTTTTATTTAACCAGAGGCCTGAAGTCTTGAATAGATAAACCGCCGTGTTAAGTGTATGAAGTTGATTCAGTGTTGGCCTCCACACACAGACCTCCATCTTTCTTTCTCCGGTCTCTGGAGCTCACGACGATGGATTGTTGGTCTATTATTTTACACAGTTTATCAACACCTGGCAACGATATCCTGATTTGCGTTTCTTTGCACCCTGATACACGAAAGGCGATTTCTCTTTACTCATGAATCTCATTAATCCAGTCTGTCCCTTATTCCTAATCTCAAACCTTTTGCACAAGAAACTCTACCCTGAGGCTATGAGACCATAATCCCCACTTTCACTTGTGTGCCATATTGCAAAACTAGCGTGCCAGAATAATATTTGTTTTAAGGCATTTTTCCATTTTGAGCTTAAAACGTGGCAGATGACAATTATATTGGTTTACACCTCAGTAATAATACAGCTAGTAATAAGTCCAAAATTAGCCAGTTTGAAAAAAGAATAGAATAAAATGGATGGTAAAATGATAAAAAAAAGAGACATAAAAACTAAATATTAAAGGAATATAATGTGCAGTCAATAAAAAACACAATGATATAATGAAATACATTTTTGTTGCAAATAAAATTCAAATAAAAAGATTTTTAGTTTTCATTAAAAAATATTTACTAAGATTGAAGAGAAGTTTGAGAGCTATATAAGAGAAGGATAGAAAACAATGTAAAATACGAATCATAGAGCTCTGTTGGACATTAATTTATCAGCAGATCTACGGGAAGAACTTCTACATAAAAAATTCTACATTAATAAAATGCATACAGGGTATACAACTATATTTTATTGAAGGGTACAATTATAGATTAAAAGTAACAATACTGCAGAGCATAAGGATTTTTTATACATTACATTTGATACTACCACTTATGCTATTTTAACTGAAAAAACATTACAGACAGGGCATTACAGACACAGAATTCCAATGTTATAAATCCTATTCGACAGACCTCTATCAGTTTGCCCATACTAAGAATGAATGTTTTAACCATGCAAAAGTTGGCATTATGAAAGATTATAAAGATGGCATTATGTATATGTGCTATGCTATATGCTCCCATTAGAATTGCAAGTCTATTCTAATAAATCATTAGATACAATTGTTCAGAATTCTGCAGCTGTTTTCTAGCTTGTATGTCGCTTTGGATAAATGTGTCTGCTAAGTGATTAAATGTAAATGTCGCTAGAGTTTTACCTAGAACCAAAATGCTTCATTAAATTAGCCCCATTTTTATTAGATATGATTTGGCTCACAGTCAGGTTTCACATTCACAAACAATTTACTAAAAACATACTTCATGTTGAGGCATGACAATATCTAAGTAAACTTTTTGAAGGTAAAATGCAACATGTGCTTTTATTTAGAATTAATAACCAGACCACTGCATGTGAAAAGTTTTCCTACAAGGCCACTTAAATTTGGAATAGTCTTCCTTTCACTGTTTGTTATTGGTAATCACGGTCAATCTTCTGTCAACATATTTATTCATCCATCCATCAATCCATTATCTTCTGCTTTGTCCTCTACTAGGATTGCGGGGGGGAGGGGGTTCCCCATGCCCATCCAGGGGAGAATGTTTCGGGCGCTGGGCAGACACATCCAGGACAGGGCGCCAATCCATCACTGGATACACACTCACACAACCACACTCTATATGGGGCAATTTGGAGAATTTAATTGACCTTGATCTATATTTTGATCTATATTTAATTGACCTTGATCTAAACCGGAGAACCCGGAGGAAACCCACGTGCACATGGGGAGAACATGGAAACTCCACCCAGATTGGGATTCCAACCGGGAATCCCCAGCAATGAGAGGCAAACTAACTATTAAGTCACCGTGCCGCCCCACATTTCTTCAATTTGTGTAATTAATCCCTGTTAGTAAAAGTACAGAGCTTGGGTTCAATTTTGTTTAATCAGTTATCTAGGATAGTCAGTTTGGTGCTGAAATGCTGACAGTGTGGGTAGCCCTCTTTATTAGGTACTCTGCAATCTCTGCGCTTTAAGTTATGCTATTTTAGACAGCAGTGATGGAGTCTCATGCTACACTCATGAATTCTGTCTGCTACTCGTTTACAATGTCTTAACGTATCCAACTATTTTTTGTTTTCTTTTCAGAAACACTGGCACCTCATCCTTAAACCCTGCAAATGTGATGATCATCAGACGTTAGAATAACCATTTGGTACTTAGACACTATTGGACAATTAGGACTGCCATTTTGCTAGAATTATGCATCTTCATGTATGTTTTATGTATATATAACCTGAAGTAATAATTAAATGTTTTTCACCTGTTAATACTGCCTGGTTGTTTAAGGAGGCTATGTCACCCACTAAGCCGTTTCCTTTCAAGTTCTATTTCTATACCACCTTTTTTATATGTTCTATTTGTTTTTTTCCTTGAAACTTTTGCTTCAAACTGACATGTAGGGGTTTAGGCTTGGAAAACTATAAAGCTGCTTTGAGACAATGCACTTTTGTAAATAACTACGATAAATAATTGAACTTTAACTCTAGACATACTATTAAAGCTGCACTGGAGTGATTTAAAAACAAGAACTGCAGTCCACAAGTCACAGTGAAGGCCTCAGTGTGACTGACAATCTGACAACATATGCAAATAACTGTTTAACAACAGTCTCCAATAAACATGACACAAATATTAGTTGTAAAATAGGTAAAATATTAAAATCCAGACTAAAATATATTGGAAAGCATGTGCAATAATAAATACAGCAAAAGGTGGTGTAACCAAGAACTGATAAGTTAAATGTGTACAATATTAAAAAAATGCATATTTGACATGTCAGTCAAACTGTAAATAACATAGTTGCTATTGTGCATTTTAATTAAAAAAATGTCAAATAGATCCAGTGGCATAAATACTTTAGCAATGCACTTTACATTGATGATGACCATTATGTACATTAGACCTGCGAACTAGAAGAGAAGTAAAACATTTTACTTAATAAAATACACATGCAAAATATGTCCCCCTTGTATGGTACAGAGTGGACAGAGATAGTAATCCTTTAACCCAAAGACAGACCTAAGCTAATTTTCTCCATATGAAACCCAAATCAGGAAAACAAGCAATAGATAATCATCTTTCCATTTAGTAAAAACAAGTTAAATGTTCAGTGGACCCAATTATAGCTTGTGTTTGTTCACCAGAACAGTTAGTTATCTGACTTAATGCTACTAGGGCACCATTATAAGCACAGACACAGTGGGATTTGATCGCACAACACACTGATGGACATGAACCAGATGCAACTCTGAACAGTGTGACAACAGACTAAAGGACACAGAAAAAGATCTACAGATCTTCCAAGGTGATAGCATGGGTAGCACTGAGCCAAGATCTGTGTCACAGAGTCTATGTGGAAGTGTGTTCATGTGTGTATATTAGCAGTCAGTGAACTGAGGCCTTGAGGCAGTTCCTGTGTGTGCTTGTGATAAAGGGGAAGAGGGAGGAAGTAAGAGACTGGTGGGGGTGGTAGTGGGGGTAAGTTAGAACTAAATGCAGAAAATATCATGAGATACTGGAGTGAGAGGTAGCAAGAAAGAATGCAAAGTAGACGAGAAGCAAGGACAAAAAACCAGCAAAGCTTGGGGCTTCCATAATTCTGTCAAGATCACATCCCTACTGGGTGCGCTCTCTCTCTCTCTCTCTCTCTCTCTCTCTCTCTCTCTCTCTCTCTCTCTCTCTATTTCTCTCTCTCTCTTTTTGTGTGTGTGTCTGTGTGTGTCTGTGTGTGTGTGTGTGTGTGTGTGTGTGTGTGTTTGTCTCACTTTCTCTCTCACTCATGAAACAAGAGGAAGAGTGTCTTGGCAGGGTAATTAAGAATGGCCTCTAAACACAGAAGTATGGCAGGAACGCTCCAGATGAAAGTAAATGATTAAAATAATTACGGGCACTGAGCTGACGAGCTGGAGTGCGGGGTGGCCGCCGGACATTTGTCGGTAATTAGATAATTAATCTGAATGCAAATTCTGAGTCCTAACGAAGCAGTCAGGCTGAACCAGTGACAAATGCCAAGAGTTAGAAAGGGGGTTGGGGGGTATCAGAGAAAAATATAACTGAGTTTGACACATCCAGACTCACTTTCACCATGATGATTCATAGTGCATCCATTGGAACAAAAAACTTAATTTGCAAATAAAAATATACACATAAGTGGAGCGTTACTTCCAGTGTAAATACTTTGAAATAATGAATGTTCTTGGAAAATGCAAACAATAACATTTTCAGCAGAAACTTTACAACAATATTGACATGGTGCTGGATAAAATGTAAATAAAATGTAATAAAACCTGATATATAAATACTTTTAAATAATAAAATAATTTATTGTGTTATAAATTATAAAAATATGTTAAGTAAACTCTTGTATCAATAATGCTTTTACATTTTCAATTTTAATTTTAAGATATTCAGAAAGCACTGTAATTCAAAATGTGCAACTGGTGGGTTACACCTGTTTGAACATGTTTTTGACATGTTTAATATTGTTTTAATTGTCAATGGATTATTACATTTGCACACAAAATTGCCTTTAACATTCTTTCCAAAAGGAGTTAGACTTTAAGCATATTCTGCTGTGAATAAATCCCACCTCCACATAAAATGTTAAAACTATTACCGAACTATTAGCGAACCTCTTATTTAAATTAGTTATATAAAAAAATTTGTCTGTATTATTAAATATATGATTTCAGTAAAATTTATGACTATTTTAATTCCAGTTTTGTACTCACTGACTTTACATGAAAATGGTTTCCTCTTTACCTGAAACATTAAACATATTAGATGCAATGTACAGAATGTACAGATTTAGAGGATGGGTTTTATACTGGGATCACAGATGGTTCTTTTTCTTTTTATATCATTCTTGGATTCTCTTTTCATTAGATTATTTTCAAATATTATATTCATCTTTTCCCAGAAACTGTAATCTCATTTCATTACAAGTACCTGTAAAATATTTTATCATGAATGTCCACTTATTAACTGAGATTAATCTCCAGATACATCAAGCTGTATTTCATTCCTGCTGACATGTTCTCATCTTGCTCTATCTTTGGAATTTTCTTGCATCAAAATCTTAAGGAATGCAATAAAGTTGTTGTCAAGAATAATATACTGTTTTTATTGGGCTGTTAATATACTGTTTTTATTACAATGGGAAAAAAAGTTGTGGCCCAATGGTATAATGCATTTGTCCTCATTCCCTCATCAAGTATTGCAGGCATTAATTTTCATATTTGCAAATAATAAGTGAATTAAAGTGAGTGAGTTCCATATCTTTAAGAATAGATACAGAGTGAATGGGTCCCAGACTCTTAATACATCATCCATCATCTTCCACTATACCAGGGTCTTCCACTATACTTGGGGAATTCCCCATGCCCATCCACGGGAGAATGATTTGGAAACTGGGGAGATACACCCAGGACAGGGTTCCAATCTATTGCTGGGTACACACTTACTCACTCACACACAAACTATGAAGGGGCTATTTAGAGCAGCCAAATTAGTCTTAATTCATGTTCTTGATATGTGGGTGAAAATTGGAGAACTCAAATGAAACCCACGAGGACACGGGAGAGAACATGGAAACTCCACCCAAATCTGGATTTCGAACCTGGATATCCAGTGCTGAAAGGTTAACATGCCAACTACTACACCACCTTGCTGCCCATCCCTGATACATATAATATAAAAAATGCATTTAAATTATGAGGTTGCACACAATGAATGAATTATGAAGTTCATTCATACATGGGCGCGGTAGCTCAGTGGTTAGGGTGTTGGACTATCAATATGAAAGTTGCGGGTTCCAATCCCAGGTCAACTGAAGTTACCAAAGTACCAATGCTCCAGGGATATTGTGATTAACCCTGTGCTCACTTTGTAAGTCGCTTTGGATAAAAGCATTTGCTAAATGACCAAATGTAATGTTCTGCTTAATCCTATATTATTCCTATAATGTTCTCCCCATGCCTATCGAGCGGAGAACGTTTTAGGTGCTGGGCAGATACACCCCGGACAGGGTACCAATCTATCACTGGGCATGAATTATGAAGTTGGAAGATCATAACTATTATAATGTGGCATTTCAATAGTACTGAATATGTTTTTTGAATTCGTACAGAATCATAGTGGAATTAATCCAACATTATTATACACATGTAATTATATTTATTTAGAAGTTTAATTTAATGGGTGACGTGTAAAAGCACGTCACCCATACACAGAACTGTAAAGCCACTAGTTGTATAGTTTTAGACCATGTGACATGACCACTAATGTCGTCTGGCGTCGCTTCGGATGACGTCAGTGGAGCGCGCCGGTGTGCTTAACATTTGCTGTGTAATTTGTGGCCGGTCCCGTGCAGACTCGTTTCTCTGTAATTCCGCTTCTCTGTAAAACATGGAGTATTTGATCGGAATACAAGGTCCAGACTATGTTTTAGTGGCGTCAGATAACGTTGCTGCCAGCAGCATTATTCAGATGAAACACGGTATGATTTGGTGTTTCTGTATCGTTAGCCTGTTAGCCTGTTAGCCTGTTAGCTCCGAGGGCGAGATTTATCTATGAATACTGGTCGAGTTAAAAGCTTTAATTAGATAAGCTCCAGGTTTTTTTCCCTATTAATGTATTGAGTTGTTTCTGTTTCTACAGCAAGTAAAATAACCATACTGTAGTTTTGTGTTTTTGGTGATTCCGTGTGAACGGTTTTAACACAGAAACCTGATTAAAGCTGCGCCACGCTGGTGATCAGTCCGTCACGACCATTACGTTTGCTTATTTTATGAATTATTATCATATCAAATGCACCTGACTGTTTTTCGTCTTTCCTTTATAGCTCCCATTAAATGAACGAGCTGCCTTTGAATGAGTTAGCAAAAGTCAACATGAAAGTGAAAGTAATTTACCACAACCTCATAAAACATCCACTAGTTTTCAGTGATCTATGGACCTCGTTATAAAAATTATAAAATGAAATTTATTTGTCAGACATTTTAAAATTTAAATGATGTTAATTGAGATCACACATCATAGTCAAAAGCGTATAGAAAAGATTTCGTTCATATTAAAAAAATTACAAAAAAGTAAAGGTTTACATATGTTAATATTTATAACAGTCGGGTTTTTTTGTAATGTTTAATTATCTTCCTATGAAACATTTTGTGCAGGTGGTTGTGCTTGTAAAAGTCAGATACACAGTTTATTTATCTTATTTTTCAACAAGTGGAATTTTTGAAAAAAAAATCACAATTTTTTTTTTATTGATTTTGACTTTACCTTTCATCATTTAGCAGATACCAAAACCACTTACCAGTATCCCACCGTGCTTTTGACCAGAACATGTGGTTCCATCCAGGAGCAAGGCATTTAGGGCATTTGCTTAAGAACCCACATTGGTAATTTCAGTGGACCTAGGATTTAAACCCATGACCTTCATATTGATAGTGTAACACACTGAGCTACCACTCGCCCTTTGGGAACAAGGTTTAAGGTTTAATTAAGGTCTGGGTCTTTAGTTGGCCCTATAATATACTGAAATTTTTGCTTTGAAATAACTTGTGTATTTTTGTGTGAATGCAATCTGGAATGTTTCATGACATATTTCATTAAACATTATCTGTATATTAGAATTTTTTATAGCAAAATCTGTGGACATTTTGCCTTAAAGTGTTTCTTTGAAAATATGCTTGATTTAAATTTTTTTTGGCATATATATAATGCATATATGAAGTTCTAACATTGTTTTTAGGGAATTAATGTTCTTGTACTTTTTAGATTATGACAAGATGTTTAAACTGAGTGAAAAAATCCTGTTGCTGTGTGTTGGAGAAGCTGGAGACACAGTACAGTTTGCAGAGTACATTCAGAAAAATGTCCAATTATACAAAATGAGAAATGGTAAGTATTTTTGATTGATAGTAACCTGTAACCTCTTTATTTTTTATAATTTTTATTTTTATTTTCATGTGAAAATTAACTCAAAGTCTGTTAAAATAGATCAAAGCCAGTTGTTAGAACTAAAGCTAGTTGTTAGAAGAAAAAAAAACATTATTAACCAATGCAACCTAGTTTGTTATTGACTGGTAGGACTTAAAATTAATGTTCATTAACATAATGGAAATATCAATGTGTAAGGGAAGAAAGGATATGCTCAAAAGAATCTTTTTATTTGAAAAAAATGGTGGTGGCATTTAGAAGTTTACAGAAACTTGCTAATATACTGAGAACTGCATCTAATTTAATCCGGAGGTTTATCATGCAGCAAGCCATTGATCCCAAACAGCCTGCCTACACAACGAATACTGGCCAAGTCAATCATACCCTAACTTATTATGCATTTTATCCCCAAAGAACTGAGTAAAATGCCAAAAACGCTTTGTGTTGTTCTTCTTGCTGTGTCACAACACCATCAAAGATGTTTTTAAGATAATGTACAATTATACATACTTTTTGGTTGAAATGACTACTATCTCTGCTTCACACTACAATAAATATCTATACAGACTATTTAAAATGATCATAATTGTTATTATTATTATTATTATTTTTTTATTTTTATTTTATTAAATTATTATGTTATTATAAGAAAGAAGTCACATTGCTGCCGAATTTTCACTACAGTGTTCCTGTTTCGGTGTGCACCAGTGTTTATACCAGTCACTCATATTCCACCCATATTCCATTCTGTTATCCTTTGGTGTTTATAACTAACCTCAAGCAATTTTTTTCAGGATATGAACTCAGTCCAGCAGCTGCTGCTAACTTCACAAGGAAGAACCTAGCAGACTACCTTCGTAGTCGGGTATGTAGTAACGCTTTTTTATTTCTCGGTACATGCATTTGTAGTGGATATTTTAATGTAACAATTATTATTGAATTCAGTCAGATTTAGCAGCTTTAATTTTAATGCAAAATCAAGGTGCAAGGTAAGTCTAGTAAGTGATGGCAATGCTGCTTTTTATACTTACAATTACATTAAATCATTTTTGAATCTGAAGTTGCAAATTATAATCTAATATAATTTAATAATACGAAACAAATTATAAACTAATCTTGACCATTTGCTTTAATCACTGCTGGCAAAAATTATACCAGAAATTTAAAGTTGACAGAGGGATCCTGGGTTTTATTTACAACACAGACTGTATTTTTTTCAGTTAGTTTTAAAACTGCTAAAATGTCTTTTGAACTTTGGTAAGATTTTAGATTTTCTTTTTTAGAATTTTAATGCAGTTTAATGTGAATTTCAATATATTTATTTGTATTATTATGTTGTATTATGTTTCAGAACTGACATACACCAATAGTAAACAAAAGCTAAATGACTAAATGTAGTAAACACAAAATAAAATATTGCAGTTGTGGTTTGTTGTTTTATTGGACAGTTGATATTCAGTTTTTTTCAACCCATAATCCTTTTTTATGAAACTGTATTAATTTGTAGAATTCAAACATTTGTAATTGTGATTCCGATTTTCCACCCCTGCTTGTGAACCAGGGAATATTTTTTTAACACTAAGTAAATCTGTAAACCTCACTCATGCTGATTTGATAAAGCTACCTTGTAAACCACTTGCTGTGACTCATTGAAAGCCTGTGTTGATGGTGATCAAAGACAGATGTCAATATGTTGTATACTGAGAGGTGTGTATGACGGGTGTGCGCCCATCTGTGTAAAAGGCCTGTCTACATCTCGACCCCGTTGTCTGCTAGTTTGTGTATTAATTTGTTAGGAAAAGTGTAGCTGCTCCTTGTCACAATAGCAGACGGTACAAAATAATTACAAAAAACAATTAGAGCGTTTTATGCGGGAGGCGGTGCAGAGCGTGAAGGACCCCGAGGGGGAGGATGAGGCCTCGGGGGCAATGGGCCATGTCCCAAATCAACATGTTTCAGTTACACCACTTCTGCTGGTGCATTTTCAAAGAACTGTCTTCTCTGGTAGCCTGTCAGCTTTCCCTCAAAGGACAATTTTCAGCGCAGTGGTCTCTAGGGTTGGGTGTGGTAAGATATTAACTCTAATGAAAAATAACTGTTAAATCTATACATTTGTCTTTATTTTAATGCAGTTACAAAATACTACATGTACTACATTTCAGCAACTTGAGTTTTCTTTTATTTATAGAAAAAATATGTTATTACTATGACTGACATGACCTTATATCTGTATGTGGCAAAAGTACCTATAGGAATACCAGTTATTTTAAACTGAATTTTTTTTGTTACTCATAAATATCAGCATGTTTTTTACCTTTTTCAGCCTGATGAGTATCAATACGTCAAAAATGATGCACTTCCACAAACATGTTGTAGAGATCAAACTTTGCTAGATCTTGGTTCTTTACATACTAGATTCAGTCATCTATCGTGTTATTTAGGGTAAATTATTTACACATCAAATTAAAGAAAATGGTTATTGAGAATTTAGGAGATATTTTTGACTGATCATGAGTTAATTCAATCCAGCATTTGCACGAACAAAAGTTGTTTTTTTTTTTTTTTTTTTTTTTTTTTTTTTTTTTCCAACATACAGACATATATTGTAAATAAATGTTCTCGTTTAGTCTTACATAATTATAGAGGCTAAGCATACACTCCTTTCCTTGGTGGCAGAAGTCCTATTGGGAATACAGATGGGTACCGGGGTATTGTGTATGCAGCTCAGGTTTTAGAAAAAACAACTTAGCCTGCAGGGAACCCTTGGTGCCTTCTTGCTCTTTAAGACATTCAAGACAGCCAAATTAAATGCACCATGATGATTGTAATTGCGACTTCATAAAATGACGTTGTCTTTGATCATGCCATATGGCATATTTAGGCCTTCTAACTGCTTACAATATTTTTAAAGCTGCAGCATATGGAACTGTATTGCATTGTTTATGTGGATGAAAAAATACCAGTTAATCTTGTGGCATGTTGTAGTTATAAATAATAATTGAAAAACCTAACCCATAAAGTAAAGATAAAATGATTTATAATAATTGATTATATGGATTCCTTACTTTCGACCAATAACATTCTGGAATTCATTCTAGACACATAAATATTGTCACCATATTGCTAGTTCTTCGTTGCCACAGTCACAGCTGAGAAAGCAGATTAGAGAAAATGCCAGTATGGAGAATAGTGTGGCAGCCGTGGGCAAAGGGTGACAGCATGGTGGAATGCAGTAATACACACAGAGAGTGGGGGAGCTGAAACATACCCCACTTATTTGTTCTCGAGCCATTTTACTCCAAAGATTACTTCGTATCTTGATATATTGCCTGAAGTGCTTTGTGCATGTGTGTAGGCACAGTAACTAATATTTAATAACTCATCCCCAAGGGTGGGCTGAGAGAATCGTTGGTTTATTTGGAACTCAGGTGGGGTACATGTGAAACAGGTGTTGAGTTGAAAGAGAATGGGTGTAGATGGCACCCCAGGGACTTCAGTATTTCCCTGGCCTGTTCTCTCAAACAATGTTGGCTTAGTACCATCTCTCTGCAGGGGCACTAGAATTGAGAGCTGCCAAAACTATAGTGTTGATGCTTACAAACATGCCCCTGAGAGCTTTAAAGCTAAGGGCCAAATCAGGTTGCAGTATTCATGGTGATTTGTCAACAATCAAGAGAGAGACTTAAGAAGAGCCATCTCTTGAGAGTAGCCTCATATAGTAGAGTCTCCTAATTTTTATCATATATGATATAATTGTCCAAATCTGTATGATATTAATTAATTTTAATAATTTAAAGAGTACCAAGCAAAAACTCTTCTGGTTTTGGTTTACTGGTTGAGTCACAGCAGCATAGAAATACAAAAATCTGTTCTTAGGTAAATGTGGACACTGTATGCTAAAGAGTTAAGCTGTATTTTAGAGGATGTCAGTGATTGGTTTATCTAAATGGTGAATGTCTGATTGGTTTAGCATATGAGTGGGCTATTAAGTTTACAATAGAATAGTAAACTGAATTGTTATCCTGTAAAGACCATTTTTGGGCTTTCCACAACCCCCCTCCTTCGAATATCATAATATTAATCAAAAGCTTTGCTTACTGCTACATTATCCAGAGCGTGTTGAGACTAAAGCACATGTATATACTGATTATGCAGGTTTGCTCAGCAGGAAGAGGAAGTTTTAAGCAGTTGCGGAGGATCAGAGTTTAATGGAAAGCGAGTGTGAGGAAGAAAGACTAGAAGAAGTTTTAATGAGAGCTGGCGCAGCTCCAGGGCATCGGGGTAAGGGTGGGAGATTCAGGGATGAGAGGGAGTGGTAGGGAGGCGCTCTGAGCAGCGGGGGTGCTGTCTTCCAGCAGATGTCACACTGCCGGCGACACCAACGACCCCCCAGACCGCTTTACACCCCCCAACCCCCTCAAAACACACACTCCTGCTTTCACTCCCCTGTTTTGGCTGTTTCACACCTTTTCTTCTCATGCTACCTGACACTGGGTTTAATGTTGAAAATGCTACTTTAGTCCTTTATTTTTTTGCTTTTTTCAAGACTTGTTAATTAAAACGTGTTTTAAAGTGATTATGGAAAAAAACATTATAACTTTAATTCATTAAAAAGCACTTTTTACTGGCTTTTCTATTTTTATGCTGAGGCTCAGCTTTATTTACTGTCTTGTACTGGTTTTATTGTAGACTCCATACCATGTAAACCTCCTGCTGGCTGGGTTCGATGAGAATGATGGACCTGCACTGTACTATATGGACTATCTGTCAGCTCTGGCTAAGGCCCCGTTTGCTGCACATGGTTACGGTGCTTTTCTCACACTGTCCATCATGGACCGGTACTACAGACCAGGTAAAATTATCTAATCTTTAATTCACACAATGTTTCTTAGTTCTCTGAACCTTTAAAGAGTTTCTATCTGGCATGTCCCAGTTTACATCTTGCTACACGGGTAGAATATACAGTGTGAACACTACAAATTTAACAGTTAAGCTTAATGTATAACAAAATGTAGATGATTTTGCCAAGAAACTTGTTCTTGAATTTGTTCATGTTAATTTGTTGATTGTACTATCATTTGAACTTATAATACAATATATATTAAATCATGAAATTAAAAAGTAAAATCACCAAAACCACCCATACCACCCTCTGGCTAATCTGTAGTCAGTGTCAGCAGGCCAAGGCCAAGTGATTTCCACTGCACCAAATGATTATGACGTTGTCTAAAAAAAGAAGCAAAGCTGTATAATAGATTCTCCGTATGGTTTTAAAAGTATCACAACTGTTTGTTTTTATATTTATTTTTTTAAAATTGATTTTGGGTTAAACAAATGTACTCAAGAGTTCGGATGGACTATTTTTATGTCTTCTCAAAATCCAAAGTCAAAAAAGCAATAATTTGATGACGGCGTTTTGCATATTCAGGTGGTAATGCCTAAAAAACAATATACTGTTATATTCAGAAGTTTAGATACCCCAGCTTTAAAGTTAAGAGTTAAAAATTCTGAACCACTTGGTACTGTATTTTTTAAACATTAAAAATAAGTTCTAAGTAGAAAAACATCATTTTAATTTGCCACACATTTACTTTGGGTTTATTTGTGACAAACTTTAATTTTGTAGCTTTTTCTATAAAATATCTTTCTTACTAGAATTGCATAATACTTTTAATTTGTGTGTCTCAAAGACATTAATAAGGTCAGGATTTTGTGAATACCTACCCTTTTACTTTTTAACAATTTGAGCCTGATAAACCTTGGCGTTTTTCTCCTGGAATAAAAGGTACGTGGTGACATCACATTCTCACCCAAACCCACCCACTCAGGCAAACTGTGTGGCATAACTTTCAGACTGGCTGCCTTCATTAAGGTAAACAGCAAAACTAAGACTAAAACACATCTTTCCACTAAAATGAGAGAAATCGTTAGACTTGATGGTGATCCTTACAACTTAGCGAAAAGAAGTGGACTTTGAAATGTTGCCTGGAATCTGGTTTCCTGACATTTATATGTATCTGATTTCGACACTGGTGGAATACACAATAAAACGTCTAAAGGCATACAAACGCTTTGATGCTTGGTTGTATTTCAAAGCAGTATTTGTTGGCGAAAAAAGATGATGACGCTGATAGATATTATTGCGTGTGGACTGGTTCGTAGAAATACTTCTTCATTTGTAAATTTTAATGTGGGAAACCTATAAGCTAGGTAAAGAACTAGGCACATCAACATGAAAGATAATTATTGCTGACAGAACTGAATACTCAATATATAAAAGTGTGCTGAAGTAAGTAGGTGAAATTATTACAGAATGATTTAACACATAAATAAATGAACAACTCCAGCAAACCCACATTGTAGTACCTACATTTCAATTGTATAAACAAATTACTGCAATAAATTTGTTTCTCTTTAGTCCCTTTAGCATTCAACAATATGTAAATCTATTACTCCTATTCCTTGCTTGTAATTTTGGCATCTAAACTGTATGGTAGAGTCAAGTTAGTGGCTAAGAAGCTGCTCCTTAGTCTTTTTGCTACTAAGGAAACATGACTTGTAATTTCCTAAGTAGTTGTGTCACTTGCAGACCCTGTATGTTTTATATAGACTATGCAGACTATGTTATAAGTTGAATAAGCCCATCATTTTGAATTTATTGCAACATAGCCTTATGTTTTGATCATATTTTTGAAATGGTTGAAAGATACATTTAAATCATTTAATAATTTATTTAATAAGTATAGTATGGAATGTAGTACAGTTGTATATATAGTAACTACAATTTAACACTTTGTTTCTACCTTTTTTTGTATTGACCTGAGAGTATTGTGCATTTTTTTGTCATGCTGTGGTGCCTTTTTTTTTTAAAAAACATAAGTAATCATTTAAATAAAAGTACAGTAACCAATCTATATCCTGTGTAGATATGACGCGTGAAGAGGCGATCGAACTTTTGAAGAAGTGTATAGAAGAGGTAAACACATAACACCCATTACTGACATGTTTTTGCTTTTCTTCTAATATGTCGATAGCAGTAGGAAATGCAAATTTATATCAATTGTTCATAATTTTAATTATTAAGTGCTCTTTTTCTGTCGTGCTTGATTTTTTTTTTGACTTCTTTTCATTTCTTACTTCTTACAGCTAAACAAGCGCTTTATCCTGAATTTGCCCTCTTTCACTGTTCGTTTGATTGACAAAGACGGCATTCATGACATGGAGAAAGTTTCTGTGGGTGCCAAGTGACCAGCCACTGTATTTTCACATCACTCTTCTTTTGTACTGCAGATTCTGTACTGATCCTCTGTGTCTCAAAAAATTCTACATTGGTTGACAATAAACAAATCAAACTTTTATTAATTAAAAGGTTTCTTTCACTGGGAAAGTTGTCTTGAGTTTTGGAACAGAAAAGTCCTGACTGTTACAGACATTAACAACAAGTTGCTTTAGGTCAGTTCATATTTGATTTCTTTATACAAAAGAACCATACATGTACATTTTTACTAGTGCCATTTCAGCATCATTCCATCAGCCCCCACCCCCTCTATTATATGTTGTTCATTTAAATGAATATCTTTTAGCACAACTGATGAAAGTGCTCAATTGCGTTTTCTAAAAATTATTGTAAATATTCTGATACTTGGACTAGGGATTTAATTATTTTTTTCTATTGTAAATAATGAAGAGTTAAACTGTGAAAGGTAATATTTTCAAGCATTTTCTATGCATTACCATACTTTTCAATCCTATTAGTAAAATGAAAAAAAAAAAGGTTTAATGATAACGAGGACAATTATCCTATTTGGACAATGCAGCATTCCCAACTGGTTAATATTTTTTTCTATCAACTTTGAACATAAGCATATGTTTGGCTTTACCATTTCTAGTTCTTGGAAAGCTAATTTGTTCACCCCCCCACCACACCAATGCCATTTGAAGTATTTATCAGAAGTTATTACATGTTCTAATCTGTATGTCAAACAGAGATTTAGGGAAACAAAATCAACAGAGGTTCTTAAATGTTTGTAAATCTATTAAATAGTTCAGAATATATATATTTTTCTTATTTTAATGAATACTGCAAAAACCTACATTAGTCATTTATTATAAAAAAAATGTTATATTACATACAGGTTAGTGGCAGAAGTTCACATTATATCTGTTTGCTTTTATACTTTGTCTTATGTCTGACATTATTCCATCACTAATGGTACTAGGTAATACCCAAATTTCATTTAATCTAAAAAAAAAAAAAAGTCTAGGACAGGACAAAATTAAGTTAATGCTTCAAGTCTAAATGTATAAGTTGTTTTGCCAAATGATGGCCAAATTACAGAACAATAAAGTAAAAGTTTTGAAATTGTCAAGTCAGACTCGTGACTGTAATACATTAGAAATGCTGTGAGCAGAGAGAGTGAGCAGTTTATGTAAGTGCTTCCATACTGATGTGCAGATCCGAATTGCGTTTCTAAGAAATGTTTATTTGCCATTGTTGCTGCACAGATGGACTCACCATTTACATTTTTTTCTGTATATAAAATATAACTTAGCCTCACTTGTTTAAGTAGGTTCTTTTTAACTATGTAAATGTATAGCATGTATAAAACTTTAAGACCCTTAAATTATACTTAGTAGGTTACTATTAAAATTATTTGGAGTTTCATGTAAATTATTGTAAAGGTTTATGCTGACCAAAATGTATTTCTTTCGTGTAATTAATCATTACTATCTTTTCTAAAATGCTTTTCCGGACTAGGGTTGTCTACAATGCTATAGCTTCATAGCGTGAAATGCAGAAGAAACTGGATCACTAAGGTGAAACCTGTATGTAGATTTGCAAAGAACATGTTAACACAGAATTTATAATATGTTCTGTTTAGGAACTAAATCAGTAATCTGCTTGGTGGGGGATGTGTGCCAACCTCTGCTTTACTTCAATGTTTTATTCGATAAAAAACAACCGAAAAAGATCATTGGTTTAGTTAACGTGAGCAAAAATTGTTTAGGGGTCAGCATTTACAACTAGGTTGACCTTGTGGAAGATATCCACTAATAATTATATTATTATATGTATTTAGAATTGAGACTATATAGAAATCTCTTCTGCTCCGTTATCCCCTTTTGCTAAGTGAATAGATTTGTTTTCCTGGTTTGCTTTTAGTGCAGGTAATATTCACCTTCCTACACTGTAAAGCTGAAAGAACTAAATCTAGATCCACATGCTACTGTTTCTCACCAATTGTATCCAAAGTATTTTTGTACTCCAATTTTGTTTAAGCACGTCTCCCTACTGCAGACAGGTGAGATTAATAAACATTAAACAATTCCCCTGAACACACCGGAATCTGCAGGGAAGAGTAGCATATGTTTGCCTGCAGGCACAGAGACGCTGAACAGCACTCGGAGTGTCAGAGAGAAGGGGAAGGAGTGTGTGAGGAGGGAGGCAAAAAGAGTAAGACTGGGGAGTTGACACTCCGAGGTTGCAAGGCAGTAGGGGGGCAGGTATGAAAGTGTAAAGCTTTAGAGCAGTTAAAGTAAAGTGGCAATGCATAGGAAGTAAAAAGAAAAGTATTGGAAGAAAATTTACTCTTACATCCCTTTAGATTACCTGTTGACATTTTGCAACCTTGGGTATGATAATTCTGACATGGCTACTCATTAGATTTGGATTACACCAATACAATCATGAAATAAAAATAAAAACATCCTGGCCTTCACTCTACTGCAAAGTGACTTTAGAATTACTATATTGAAAATATGTATGTCATCAAAAAAAGAATGCTTGTTGAGTTCATAAAATCAGAACTATAGCTTTTCAGTCTTTCAGTCAGTGAAAAAACATTATTTCTTGTAATGTATCTCAGTATTATAGAACATTAAAGCCAATAGGGTAACCCACAGGCAGAACACAACTACTACTGATAACTAGCCCAAAGGCCATGCCATACTTGTTCTGCAATGATGTTTTAACCCCTTATGGACAAGAGTGGTAAAATACTGAGTAATTTAGTGAATTACAACTGAATGTCACTAAACTGCTTCTGAAAAGAAATGCTTTAAGTGCTGTTTACTGGCTTATATAGCCTTATAGAAGTTTTAAATGGCTATTAAAAAGATCATTATGTATCGCAGATTACCTGCAACCGTTAAGTACATTGTCTGAATTGTTTGTAATGGCGGCACAGGGGCTTAAGTGGTTAGTACATTTGCCTCTCAGCACTGAGGATTGAGATTCCATGTTCTCTTTGTGTCTGCATGGGTTTTTTCTGGGTTCTCCGGTTTCCTCCAACAGTCCAAAAACATGGATTTAAGTTGAATTGGCTGCTCTAAATTGCCCCGATTTAAATTACCCCTTTAAATTTGTCTGCCCAGTGATAGATTGAAACCCCCCATGACCCTAGTAAAGGATTACGCCGAAGATAATGAAATGAGATTGTTCCATGAATGTTCATCAACTTTAAGGTTAATTGTGTTCTTGTATATTTGTAGAAAAGACATATTTAACGTATGAAAATGCTGAACCTGATTTGATACCCAAATTTTGACTTTATTGTTTTTTGGTGTTTTGTTATCTCCTAACCTCAGTATCTGACCTTAATAATGCTCCCGTCACTGAATGCACACACCATTACAGGTTCAAGTCATAAGGAAAGTTTATGGGCATAGATTCGGTGTGTGCATGATAATCAGCTGTTCAGGATTTTACATTAACAATATGTTTTTAATATAACAGAATTTAAATTCCTATTTATAATTAGTCTGCGTAAATTAAACTACAAAGTTAAATAAGAGTTTTTAGAGTTAAATATGCCACTAACGTAGGATGTTTTAAAAATACTAATCATTTTGCAACGATATCTTAAAGATGTTTCCGTGCAAAAAACACTATTCCCTCTCGGTGTTCAGGGTTATTTGCCTGTTTGTCATTGTCTGGATGGGAAAGAAAAGATATTTTCCAAAAATTATTCAGTACATGGTGCCACTTCAGTTCCATATCAGGTCCATACCATGATGTGTTTACCTCCAGTTTTGTGTGATATTGTGCTGAGAAACTAAAGTTCAGAGTTCTCCAATAGCCTTTGAGTGAATTTTAGATTGATTGTAAATGGAGATTATACGGAAGGTTAATGCAGAGTTGATTATTTTTTTGTAAGGATTCTTTCAGCTGTAAGTATATAGACGTTTTTAAACGACTCCTTGGGTGTTATAACTTTAACTATTTAGTGAGATGGGTGGCACATGTCTTAGTGGTTAGCATGTTTGTCTGGGGATCCAGGTTTGAATCCCAATCTGGGTTAATTTCCCATGTTCTCCCACAGTCCCCGTGGGTTTTATATAGTGTGTGTGTGTGTGCGCATCTGCCTAGCGCCTGAAATGTTCTCCATTATATGTTCCCCATATAGGATTTAGTAGAAGATAATGAATTGATGGATGCTTAGTATGATATCCTGAAATAAGCTATTGTGAGTGGATATAATGAATATGCTTTTAAAATGAGGTAAACATCTAGAACATGACAACGAGTGTGTAAATTGGGGCAAAAATCCCCTGTGAAAGAATGATTTCTTTGCCGATGAAGCATTTTTAAAGCGGGCACTGGAAACAAAGGCTGCATTGCTAAGTTCCAATCAAAGTTTATGTAGCATGTCCAGTATAAATTCTTTGGTTATTATTGTTTAAGTTATAGTCTATGGGATGCTTCATTGTAAATACTATGTTTAATAAAAAGTGAACACTGTGTTATTTTCCCTGGATCAAATCATGAAGCCAATAATATTACATGTTATTAGTTTGAATAAAGAGATAATTAAGTTAGAAATAAATGTGATATTTTGTACACAAAACTTCAAAGCAATGTGAAAAACAAGTTGTCATGGTGAAAAAAATCATGCTTAGACATACTAGCCAGAAAACATCAATTATTATTTTTTTTAATAATATATTACATTTACCTCAAAATACAACAGTAATAAGGTGAGCAATAACATAGATAGTAAACATACAACCAGAAGTACAAAAAGACTATATTTGCATTTTTTTTAAACTATTAATTTTGCCTCAGCAACATCTCTAGTCTTTCACAGTTCTTGTGGCTCAGTTTTCATATAAAACAGCATGAACAGGGCTGCTGTTCTGACTGGCCACCCCCCCAGTCCCCAAAATAATCAGAAAGTGTGATTCTCTTTTTTTGAGGACATCACATGCTATTTGATCCTGAAACTTAGAGGAGGACTGAGAACTGAACCCCGCAGCTGTTTCTGAGTCACACATTCACGCACATAAATACACACACACTCTTCTAAAGGCTGGGGAAGAGTTTGGTCTTTATCTGTCTTTGAGGTGATGGAATGTGTACCCTCCATGCTTATTTGCAGTGTTTGTGATCCTTCTCTTGGTGACCCTTGCCACCCCCCTCACCCTTATCCAGCAACTTAAGGGCTTCCAACAGGTAACTCTGAAATGCACAGAGGGCAGCACAGATTGCCGGTGTTCCAAAGCCGTGGGTGAGCAAGCTGAAGTGTGTGAGGCTGCCCTGAACCCCGGGTTCCAAGCATGGCGTGGGCCGACTGGCACCCAGGGGCGACCTGTCCTGGGACATCAGGTCAACAAACTCTTTGCATATCTCCCTGAAAAAAGGGTACAATCAACATTAACAAGGTGTTTATATATTTAAATTCTCTTGTTTTTGTTTGTTATTAATGACCTTTAAATGAGATAAAATCAGATGTACTGGTGTTACTAGGATTGTAATTAAATCATACATTTGATTTACAAAAATGTCTTTTTTTACAAAGTACAAATGTTTAAAGTACATTAATACTTTATAAAATAACTACAGATAGAAAATGAAATCTCTAAGCATGTTTATTTAACATTTACATTTTACATTTAGCAGACGCTTTTATCCAAAAACTTTGTATAGTGACTTCCAGTAATGCAGCCATTTCCTTAGCATATTTCTAATACTAACCTTGTGAAGCTTAATTGTAATTTTTCATTTGACTTAATGTGTTAGTGCACTCTTCCTTACTTAAGACAGGATATCAATTCCCAAAACATTAAACCAGTAAGTCCTTCTGAGCCTTTAGAATATCAGAAACAAGATAGTAAAAATAAGAAATGCTTATGGGTATGGTAGCTCAGTGTTAAGGGTGGTAGTAAAGAGTAAAGCTGGTAATATACGCACTTGAACATGGCTCTAAACTTTCATTGCTACACGGGCGTTGTGTGGTTAACTTTGTGTTTTGACCCCAAAATGTTGCAGTGTTTTCTCTTAATTTTTTTTTCAATTCTATGTTTAATTTCTGCGTGAGGAAAACTGTGTCTAATTGCAAAGTGTTTGCAGTTTTGAACCATGTTTGCATGAGTTACTTCAGGGAAATATCTGATTTTCATACCACAGTTCAAAAACATGGCGTATGTATGTTTGTGTGTCTGCCCTGCGAAAGGCTAGTGACCTGTTCTGATTTTTTTCTGGCTTTT
This sequence comes from Corydoras maculifer, assembly GCA_019802435.1. Classification (NCBI taxonomy): domain Eukaryota; kingdom Metazoa; phylum Chordata; class Actinopteri; order Siluriformes; family Callichthyidae; genus Corydoras; species Corydoras maculifer. The sequence goes on from JAFMOD010000226.1 coordinate 1,586,045, forward strand.
TGCTGCGTGGGTGCAGGGATAGGCACCATACCCCTTCCAGAATGTTCTACTAAGAATAATATTAAAGACCACATAGTTTTACTTTTACTAATTTAATTTATTAAAGTTGGTGCTGCAAGTAGTGAAACGATGTTCTACTTCAACATCTGAAATGATAACCTTCCTCCAATGTGCATTAGTAAAACTTTTAGATATTAGATGTTTTGGTGGTACTCACTTAGTGGCCAGCAGCATACTCCGCCGTGTAGGCAACTGGTCTGGGTCAGTCTGCCTGCATAAGTACTCCGCTGTTGCTCTTGCTGGGAACTCTGTCTCACACACATAACCGAAGTCTCGCGCAAGGTGAACTGCCTCGCCTTAAAGAGTGAGATATTTGGTTAGACACAAATATAAACTGGAGATATTGTATAGATGTAAAATGACATGATTGTCCTTTAACTATCTACCTTCTACTAGTGCAGTAAGGAGAGTGACGTTGGCTGCTTTGCGACGACCAGCAGGGAGGTTGAGACCAATTTTCTCTAAGCGTTCACGCAGGCAGCGGCCCCCATTTTTAGACTTGGCTCTAAGGGTAAAAAAATCAAATTAGGCAGATATACATAAGTTATTTAGCTTCAAGTCATAAAATTGTCATGGAAAAACAAATCACTGTAAAAAGATGAAGCCTGTCTTCTAAACTTGACTTTTCCATACAAATACAAACCCCTAAAATAGATCTTTATATGTTCAAGAGTCAAACAATAAATGTGACATTTAAAATGTTGATGTTTAAAGAGAGAGAAAGGAATCATGCACAGTTATCAACATATGTTTTTATATCAAATACTAATACACTATATCAAGACTCTAGACTATTAGATTTTTTAATTATCAGTCTGTGTAAAAAGTGTAAATGTCATTCATTTTTGCCAAAAAAAGGGCATTTGTAAAGTCAAACACTGATGATGGATGAAGGGGTCTGTCTCATAATCCATGTAGTAGTTCATCCCAAAATGTTGGATTGGGTTGAGGTCAGGGCTCTGTATGGGCCGGTCAAGTTATTTAACATTTAACTCCCCAAATGTGCCTCTTTGAATCTTGTTTTGTGCACTGAGGCATAGTTCTGTTTGAACAGAAAAGGGACTTCCCCAAACGGTTCCCACAAAGTTGGAATTATGCAATGTCCAAAATGGCTACATGTGTGAGTTTTTTTCATAACTTTGGCAACTGGACTTAACAAAATACTTGAATTCTAAAATTTCCGTAATAAATATATATATTGTATTTTATTGTCAACTGTACAGTCTAGAAACAAAATCTGCTCAAGATTTCTGGTCAATCTGACTTTTAATGTTATATTTGTTTCATTTTTCTGCTAATTTCTCACTTCTCTGCTTACCTTCGTAGCACTCCTCCTAAGAGTGAAGCATTGAGACACTCAGGAGGAGAAAGTCTTCTCTGGACCTCTCCAACTGTCACCTTGTACTTAGAAGTTGAACTAAGAAGGGATAGGCGTCCAGGCACTGAGCAGAAAACTTCAGCTGGATTGGACACACCACCCAGACCCAGACTGTCCTTACCAAGAGACAGGACAGACAGAGCTGAACCATTCATCTTAGATGGGACTGGAACTGGAAACAAAAAGCAATTTTAAAAACAGAGGAGAAAATTTTTTAGTCTCATGACAGATAAATGAACTTTCTTGCACTTTTTCTGATGCAGTTATTAAAAAAATGCAAAAATATGACAAATCGTGCTACTGTATAAAGAGAGAGAGAGAGAGAGCTTTCTGTTTAAAGTGGCATTCTTTTTATATATATCCTCTCACCTTGTTGATGTTAATTATAATTGATCTTTTTTTCTTACATTTGCCTTTAAATGTTCACATCAAATGGTGTGAACTCTAGCAAGAAATTAGCTGTTATTCTTCTTTTTTGAGATTCACATATTTGTCATTTCTTTTTTTCTTTTCTTTTTTTCTGACACATGCACATTTACTAAATTAACAAACCAGCAAATTAACAAAACTGACTACACGTCACACATCAAAACAGTAGACTTAATATGAATTGTATTTCACTTTTTTAAAAATATTTTAATATTTAAGATGTTTTCATTGTAAGAACTCATTTATTTAATTTTTTTATGTTAGATCTAACATTTAGGTTTTAAACTGAGCTTTATTTTAATATTTATTCATTTTCTTCCACTTAATCATCTACTGATTCCCCATGCACATCCAGGGTTGAACGTTTCGGGCGCTGATCAGATACACCCAGGACTGGGCACCAATCTATTGCTGGGCATACCCTCTTACACAGACACACACACTCTATGGGGCAATTTAGAGCATTAAATTTACCTTAAATCCATGTTTTAGGACTGTGGGAGGAAACCAGAGAATCCGGAGGAAACCCCTACGATCGGAATTCAAACCTGGATTCCCAGCACAGAGGCGAACATGCTAAACACTACACCACCATCCCACCTTATTACCATATTTGTATTTTTTAAATATTTTGAAAAGAATCTAGCTGAACGCCACTGCGTGCACAGCAGTGCTGAGTTTCTAAAAAAGATTTAAGTACAAAGATTTTTCTTAAAGGGTAGAACGTAGAGCGAGCATCACAGTGAACACAGACTTAGTCCAGTTTCTTTCCACCTTTATCAAAATATTGTATTGTAATTAGCCCCTAACTCTACAATCCCAAACGGCTCTGCTGACATGCATTTCATTCTTAAGTTTGCAACCCATGCTTTTTCTATTCACAATATTGACCTAATAGCATGATAGAGATACACTTATATGCTGTAAAATGTATAATGTAGGTTATTAATTTTATTAATAAGTAATTTATCTAATAACTTAAAATTCATAGAAACAGTTCCAGTAAATGGTTTTGTCACTTTCTTAAATACATGTTAACACCATCTTATTAAGACAAACACAAGTATTTGTCATTAAAAATCAATGTGAACTATTTCAAAAACAAAATATGAATAGAATTAAATGTATAGACATGTCATAGCAACAGTAAAAGTGATATTCCTGATTATATCTTACTTTAACGGTAATATTGATGTATTTTTCAGTAATGTATTTTTTCAAACACCATGCAGTGACTGGACACATGTTGCACTTCATGAAAAAAATAAGGCCATGTTTTTATTTCCTACCTACATAAGGAGTAGGAGGAGGTGCTTGGGATATACTGTATATGAATGTAAAACTGAGACGCGCAAAATGTATTCAGGTTCTCTTGTGTGGGTGATGTAGAACTATTCATGTGAGCTCCTGCTCACCGCCACCTTATTCATACACGCTCCGGGCTTCATTCTCCGCTCCGAAATCTGCTAAACCCACGAGATCACAGCGTGACTGATCCGAGCCGAGGCCCTGCTCCTCAGCCGCTCTGCGCCTCAGTGAACCAGCAACAGTCTGACGACTTGTGACCTAACTAATTCATTTATTGCTGTTTGTTTATTAAAACCTCACTAGAATTTCTTCAAAACCGTCTATTTCATCCATACTTCGCCTATTTTTTCAAAGTGCCTGTTCTTAATCCCTCTCTTTCTATCATATGACCATGAACAGTTCATTAACAGCTACTGCCTTAAGGGGCGACTGTGACTGCGGGAAGATTTCTTGACTTCAAATGAAATACTGGATTATTTTCATTCTCTCTCTCTCTCTCTCTCTCTCTCTCTCTCTCTCTCTCTCTCTCTCTCTCGTGTTGTGTGTGTGTGTGTGGGGGGGGGGGGCGTAAGTATATATGTGCTTTCTACAGCTATAAAAGTGAGTTAGGCCTATTTGTTTCTGATCACCCGTAAAACTTAATTATGGAACATAATTATCTTATTATTTCCTAGTTTCTTACCTTTCTTAATGACAGAATGATCCAGGATTCCCAGAGCCGACGCTTCCTCCATACTCTAAACAAAAGATCATGATGTTACAACACACTTACAAAATATATGTTTTTTATTATTATCATTATTACATTTATATTTTATTTATGTTGCATTGGGTGGGATTTGTTTGTCATTCTAATGTAATTGTGGGCGGTTGTATTGTATTTTGGATTTGTACCATGAAAGAAATACACTGAAATTCTGTAGGTCTATTATTTAAATGGATAAAAAGAGGATTAGTATATTTTGCATTAGCATACAAAGCTTACAATACTAACAAACGCTCAATAAAAAGTGGATGGGGTTTAGTATAATTTTAGTGCTAAATATTTTGTTATAAAATAGTTTTTATACTTATAGTTTTATAACCTTTTTAGTAGGATATATTTTTAGTAGGATATAAATTCATCGACCTCGAATTACTAATGATTAAAATTAAGGCTTATATATATATATACATATATATATTTATTTATTTATTTTTTTTTTTTTAATAACTACACTTACTACTTAATAGTTCTATAACATGAAGTGAAGTATGATAAATGTTAAAATAAAAAATATATTTAAACACCAAAAATTATTCCTTGTTTGACTATTGTAATGGTCCAAAGCAAAGGAAGAAACCATTGTGCTGCATTCAACTCCCAAACCAATCGATTGGATGCGCTGAGCCAAAGTCAAAAGGCATTTATTGCTTTAGTTTGATTTCACACCTGCTTTAAACCGCCACAAAAAAAATTATTCATTTGTCCGGAACATAAAAACAGAACAATCTTCGAGGCCGATGAATTGAAGAGAACATTCTCATGAAAACTGATTATTCTTTGTGGTTTAGTTGCAAACGATGCAACATGGTCTAAACGCAAATATGGGTTTTAATTTTTTTATGTTGTAAAGAATTCATCGTCCATTGGGTTGAATTTTCTCAAATTTGGACTAACTGTACATTAACAAGCCTAATATATGACGAATTTTTACTTTTATTATTATTTTTGTAACCAAGTTTATGGGATTTATAAAAACTTATAAAGTCTGTACATCTGAGAAAATGTAGTACATATCAAACTGGGTTTTTTGGACAGTCCGATTAAACTGATTTAAAACAATAAATCTATTTATCATGAATCCACGTAAAAAATACATTTTTTAAATTGTATTCGTGAGAAATATTTCGATAAAGACTGGATGAGGGGAGAATAGTGAAATCGATGCTTGCCTGCAGATCTTCGACTCCATGATGCGCTTGCGCGTGCACGGCGAGCGGAGAGTCTCCCAGCGCGCCCCCGCCTTCTCCCAGCGCGTGCAGGAGCCGCGGCACACCGGGGTAGTCCCGACGGGGCTCGAGGCTCAGGGCGCGGTGAGGCTGAGCGAGTAGTCCCGCTTCCTCCTGGTTGCGGTTGCGCGGGGGGTGCCAGGCTTGCTGGTGCTGATGCAGCGAGCTGATGGACTGGTACGGGTCGGCAAGATGCGGGTAACCCGAGTCCTGAGCCTGGCTGTAAGAGAGCGATGCCTGGGGATAGGGAGGCGGGAAATACGGCGGCTGGAAGTCTGATGCCGGCGTGTGGCAGAGCGGTGGAGCCGCCGAGTACGCACTCTGATTCAGCGAGCAGAGCTGAGAGAGCCGCGGAGAGGATCCGGACAGTCCGTCCGAACGATCCTGCGGAAAACCATCACATACACCATAATCAACAGTCTATAAAAGAACAGATTTTAAACAGTGTTTAACGCTAAATAGCAACAAATACACATTTAAACCAAACAATTCCGGAATATAATTGTGTGATCTGTAGAATCCTGATCTAAACGTTATAATAATTTATTAACGAAACACGATTTTAACCAAACCACATCACAGCCAGCCCAACAAACAGCACATACAGATTTCAAAGCTTACAGAAATTAGGAGGAAGTTTTAAAAACGAATTCGTAGCCTTTGGTAAAGCCTATTAAGAGGTTTTAAAAAAACTTCAGCACCAGTGGTCAGTTTTTAGCAATTGGGCTGAAAGATGACCCCTTCAAATGTCCACTCAAAAATGTAGTTACCACTTTTTTTTGCAGCTACAAAAATAAAAGCAGACAGATGATCAAAATTTAGAAACACTTGTAATCATGACGTGCCATGTCAGCACTGGTTTGTCCTGTTAATCTGAGCGACTCTCCTCTGCTCACTGGGGCCAAATCAATTGGGTGACAGTGAAATCAATTTTGTGACCGAAACACATTGTGAATCTGGATACTTGGTTAGAAGCCGCTGTGGCAGTTGTACCATGTTAACAAACTCAATAACACCCAATCATTTCATTTGCTATTTACGCTGGATTATTTACAATAACGCAATGAATTACAATTAATCTGCCCACAGAAGCACATATTAGTTAAGTAGACATTTGAAGCAGGTAAAAAATCAGGTGTTCTGCTGAACAGCACGGCGGTGGATGATGGTAAGTTTAATTTTATGACTGATGTATTCAGAGCATCACTCACCATGGTGGAGTAGGTGTGCACTAACATGTCGACTGCTCGGTTGATGAGTTACTTTGTCCGTTTGTTTGTAAAGGCGTGAGTAAAACTTCCAAACCCTCAGTTTTCAGCTCGATCCATGCAGATAGGCCTACGTGTTGGCAGGGTACACGTTTCTATAGAGTACGCTACACGCTACGAGCTCCGCTTACGTGTGTGTGCGCGTGTGCGCGCGCGCTATTGCGTGATTCACTACAACTAAAGTCTCCCGGACTGTTTGCCTTGTGCTCTCTTATAGCCTCGCCACCGCTGGGTGTATTATGCAGGGGAGGGGTCGGTTGGACCACCTTAAAGGGACATTAGTTGGGTTAGTTAAATCCGAAATTATTTTCCCTCATACATTTCGAGGTTTTGGTGTCAGAAGAATATGCCATTTTATATTGAGAAATACAATTAAGCTCTATAAGCCTATTGATGTCATTCACTAAATATGTATTGCTCTGGGAAGACAAACTATCCTAATAACGTAAATATTTAAAGTGATTACAATGACTGTATATTGCATTTTTTACGTTTGTCAGGCTGTTAATATGCGAACTGTGTGCAGATATAAAGGCTCGGTGTGTAATCTCATTAGGAGAACATCACAGAGCAGGTGTCACTTAAAGAGGAGTTCATTCTCACATCACGATGCTTTGGACTCAGGAGCATCCTCCCATTTTGTGGGACTGCTTTAGATTTATTTACTGCAAATATAAATTGCACGCATGCATGCCCGACTACACCAGGTTCCCAACTCAACTTAAAGCTCGTCCACGTGCTATAAGATGTTCTAAAGTTATAGACCGAACTCAAGAGTTTGCCTACCTGTGCACAGTATGGATCCGTCTTAGTCCGGGACTTCCACAGCATGTTGCTCAGTGATGGATGAAGTGATTATCGAATAACGACGTCCGTATAAAGTAGAGAGTTGCTGCAGGTTAAGTAGATTGTGGAGAGTGAAGAGACGCACAGGAGTTTTATGAACACAAAGACAGACGGGACAGAGAAATGGGCGGGGGATGGGCAAGAATGACATGGGGGCTAAAGAGTTGGAACACCTGCTAAATAAAGAGGATGCATGACATTTCCATTTTGGCAGCGGAAACTTTCGCTTTTGTTCCCTAAAACAGGCTTCTATGAGGATTTCCATTTTAAATTTATTTAGGAAAGTTATTTGACAAAGTCAGTTCATTTTATAAGGACTAAAATATTTCAATATTTCGAAAACATTTTCAAGTTAATTACTAAAGGAAAAAAATGGTCTAATACGTCACAAACGATTCATTTTAGTTCTTTACGCAAAGCAGTTATTAAACTTGAGGACATCTACCCTCAATATGAACTTTTAGCCAAAATTGATTTCAAGAATATTTAATGTTAACGAATGTTTTCAGTTATTTTGCGGAATTGTTATAGCAGTATATCTCTTAGTATCTCTTTGATATCTTTCCTGTTTTTTTCTGCAAATGCTTAATATACATTCAGTTCAGCTTCTTGCAATTTGTGAAGAAATATTTTCATAACATGCAACTCCTAGGGTTAGAAATTCTTATTTAAAGAAATGCTTATTTCAGTATTTAACTAATTCATTAATCATCATTGTCGTATATCGTAGGGTCGACAGGACGGAAGGTGGAGCCTATCCCAGCTCTCAGAGGGCAAAAAGCGTGAAACACCCTGCGTGGTTCGTCTGTTTCAGGGCATATACATTAGGAGCACAGCATATAACCCTATTATCTTAGTACCATTTCTAATTCAGCTGCACCACAGCACCGCTCTGAACAACATTACACCTCTTTAAATATGACCAAGTTAATAAGTTTACTAAACACAGTGTAAATTATTTGTTTAAAGTATAGGATTGACATGACTTTGTTGTGGTTTATTGCTTATTCAAAACTATTCAAAATCCTAAGGTGACTTCAATATACAAATAAAAAAAATAATAGGATAAAAAATAAAATCCCAAAAACAAAAAACACTAAAAATGAATAAGCTTATTAGATATCAAGCCTGTCAGCATCTGAACAACACTGAATAAAATCAGCTTTAAGCATTCATAATAAGATTGTATAAAGATATGCATACTAAGCCAATAAAAATAATAAAAGTGAAATGTTTATGTTTATTAAATGCAAAAAGAAAAGTGGTTGTAGCCCACGTTTAGCTTGTCATTTTACATAGTTTCCTGGTGGTTGACAAATAATAAAGAGGGTCATAACTGTCAGCAATTGATAAAACACGTGGCCAATGAAAATATTATTATAATAAACAAATACTAAAAAGTACAATGAAACGAATTGATATCATTATAATAACAATACTTATATTATATAATTAGAAACTCTGGTTTACATTCTCTTATTATTAATAAAATGATTTATAATGATTTGAGTATTTATAATAATAGATTAATACAGTAAGGATTTAATAATAAAATCAGTGATGTGTGTGTCATGATGTTTAGACCATTTGTAACAATCAGTAACCCTGCTACGCCTGATGATTCCGTGCTTATAACCCAACGCCACACCATGTTATAGCAAAACACGTTTTTTAACTGTGTTTAAAATAGACAATATTGCACATCGGATCCATGTTAGTCCTGTTATGGTCAACGTCCATTTAAATACATTATAAGTGCGAAAATTGCACAGACTAAATTACAATATACCATCTTCTGAAGTGTAAAGCTCATTTGCATGACTAGAGTAAAATCGCCATCTAGTGGTAATCACGAGCTAAAACAAGCTTCATTGTTAAGGTGAAGTACAACTTCCAGAACCAAAAGTCTCTAACTCATATACTGGGCAACAGCCAGGTTATTTTGAGTATTCTTAAAGAAAACACTGCAATATAAAGACATTTACGATTGATGGAAACACGCGAGCACGTTATGTATATTTACTGCCCTGTACATTTCATGTGGCCACCACAGAACCCAGACCTAAAAATCTTTGGGATATGCTAGAGAAGATTTTTTTTTGACGAGGCAGTGTATACAAAATATATAATACCCAATGTAATAAATTATAAAGCAATATGATGTATAACATACAAAGCCAAAATGCAAAACAACTGTTTGTAAATATGTTACTTGTTACACTCACCGTTAGCAGTAGAGACTGATGATTATGGTACATATTCCTCTGGAAAAAGTCATTTGGAAAACTGCCCAAGCTCAAGTAAACTGCATAGGTTTGGAGAACTCCCCTGCAACCTTAGTATAGGATTAAGTAGAGGATAGTGAGACGAGTCGTGAAAGCTGTTGACTAGGTCACTGGTTCTAAATGCATCAGTTTCTGTCAGTCCAAACTAAAACAAGTCTCTAACTTAGCTGAAATCTAACAAAAACTGAAATCTAACAAAAGGATTAAATAATGTTTTTTTACATTTCACATTTAAACTGATAACTTCAACATGGGAGTTTCCATGTTCTCCCCATGTCTGCGTGGGTTTCCTCCGGGTTCTCCGGTTTCCTCCCACAGTCCAAAAACATGGATCAAGTTAATTGAATTCTCAAAGAATTGCCCCATATAGAGTGTGTCTGTGTGAGTGAGTGTGTGTCCAGCGATGGATTGGCGCCCTGTCCTGGGTCTATCTGCCCAGCGCCCGAGACGTTCTCCCCTGGATGGGCATGGGGAACCCCACCGCGACCCTAATAGAGGATAAGCGGGAGATAATGAATGAATGAATGAACTTCAACATGTTTACTACTGGATCACATTCTTTTAACACTAGTCACTAGTTTTTAATTTACTTTACATTTTTGGATTTTCTTATTAAATTAGAAAACAACAGCTAATTTATAAAAGGCAATCCTTTTTTGTCCATAAGACAAAAAAAAAGTACCATTGACAATTATTAAAAGCAATTTTTTTGCCTATTCTTACTGTGTACAAGACTAAAGCTGCCCAACAGTTTCTAGTCCAACGTATCATTATTCATAAGCCACACATTTTTTAATGAAAGGGGTTGTTCTGCATGCATAATAAGACTGTACAAAAGAAATAAGACATACTGTCTGGACAAAGGTGTAATGACAGTAACATATCAATACTAGTCTCCACATTTCTTGTAGCATATAAGCATGCGGCACTGACACACCAGCTTGTCATCACAGGTGTTGGCTCTTGAAATTTGTATTTTGTAACACTGTGAATGGGGTTTTTGTCATCTAGAACGTGGAATTCCATGCTTTGTTTTCGTTAAAAAAAAAAAAAAAGTTGGACGCATCTCCAAAACTCATTACAAAAGGTATGGCGTTTCTCAGACAATATCTCCTGAGGTGTTGGTCATACATATTTTGTAACGGTTTTTAGATTTTGATTTTTGGTACACATCAAGGGTTTACTTGATTTACTAAAACTTATAATATTACAAACGTTGATTGTAAAACATGATACATATTGCGATCATGTCTTTAAACTGACTGATAGTTCTCACAAAGTTCGCCATAATGTGACCCAGTGATGAAGCCTGTGGTGGGTGCTCCACTTAATTTTCACTTTATTAGAAATGGAATTAAATCAAAAACATTAATTAGGCTATATGCACATTACAAGTCCGGTTCATTGCTCATTTGTTTCTGAATGGTTCAGATCAGTTGAGCTTTTCTGGGTGTATATTTATTTAAGTAAGTGATCAGATTTCACTCAACCATTATAAGACAGGATCAAAGTCACAAAAAGAATTAGAAAATTGGATTTAAGTCATTTAAGCAGGGCATTAGAATTGTAGCCTAAACTTTATTACTACTTGGTTATGCCGCTCACGAACATAAATGTAATCGGAAATTAAATGTACTTTAAACAAATTAGGTTTTTATTTTATGGAATTCTTAGAAACAATATTGTGATAAACATTTATATGTATTACGCACCCGAAAACATGCTTTTTAGAGTAGTAGAATTTTTTTTAACCGAGTCATGCTGTGAAATGAGCCTCCAATTTCCTTCTTCATATATGTGCCAATATCTTGGTGACAGGATGGACACTGGCGAGCAAAGGCACACAAAGCCTCCTCCATAGCATCTTGTGACTGGGAGTCTGGAAGGCCGCAGCTGGAATTCAGCAGGCAGAGGAGATTCTGCAAAAATCCTTCTTCTCTTATAAAGGGAGCAACACAGGGGTGAGCGTTAACACAGTCCCCTAAAGCCTGAAAACTGAGTCTCCACAGCTCGCAGACCTCCTCCCACCAGGGGGCCCACACTTTGGATATAGAAGCTGGGCTATTACTCTCACCAGGCTGTAGTGCTCCACAGAGAAATCGCAAGATCGTTGTAAAGAGCTGGCCCTGGCTGGAGTTCAACGGACCTGTTGGGTAAAAAAGAGCTTAAATAAACAACTGAAATAGTGAATGGAACAGTGTGATTTGAATTCACACTTAAAAATATATTTAATAATCTTTTAGCATCAAATTACAGTCTCAAGCTCCTTATGTAATAACTGTATATTGGTATATCAGAAAATATTTAATCTAGCTGCTCCAACAATGACTTTAGTCTGTCAATTAGATACACGCAAAGTTTAGTTCAGCAGAGCAACACATTATTTAAGTATTTTAACATATTTTCATTAAAACCACATGTGCTGTAGTGCTAATACTCTCACAGTGACAAAGATGAAATGCATTTAGAGCATTGTTTAAAAAAGTTTCTAGTCAACTCTTTTAATAACAGGTAGTAATTTAAATTCCATTCTTTTTATTAAAAATTTTTTTTATTAATAAGTTGCCACGTGGTAAAGTTAATAAAAGTGAGATTAAATTCAAACTACAATAACGTAATATTTTATTTGTTCATTTATTTCTTCCAAAGAGGAAGTGCTGACCATAAAGTGTAAACTTTAAAAAACATTATTTTCGAATGTTTTATATCATGAAGCCTGTGTAACTACACAAAGACATTGTGTTTCATGTTTGAATAATAAAAACAGTAAAATGTGTCATAAGTGACTAACATATCTGCACATCACTTTGTTTGGGAGAAGTTCATTTACAGAACACTTGACAACTAACCTGGTGAGGCCGGTTTTAATCTGTTTATCATCAGAACCAAAGTGCAGCAGTTGGCGGTGAAAACCAAAAGGCTGGATTTGTGTAGAAGAATCGGAAGAGCTTCACTTAAGACCATCTCAAGTTTCGCAAAGCTGGCATCTGACCTATAAACACAAAACACTGCAACAATTGGCACTTGACATAAACTGCTGTATTTAATATTGGTACTCAGTTGTACCAACTATAGCAGTTGGTACTAACTATAGTAAGTGATTGCGTCAATGACTGCGTGAATTAAAACCAAAGTAAAAGTAGGTTTTCAAAATAATAGTTTTAACAAAGGCGTTTTAACAAAAGGTGGCTTTGTGGTTAGCACATTCGCCTCTCAGCATCAGGGATTCCCGGTTCGAATCCCAATCTGGGTGGAGTTTTCTTGTTCTCCACGTGGGTTTTCTCCGGTTTCCTCCCACAGTCCAAAAACATGGATCAAGTCAATTGAGTTCTCCAAATTGCCCCATATAGAGTGTGCATGTGTCTGTGTGAGTGAGAGTGTGTGCCCAGCGATAGATTGGCACCCTGTCCTGGGTGTATTTGCCCAGTGCCCGAAATGTTCTACTCTAGATGGGCATGGGGAACCCCCCTGTGACCCTAATAGAGGATAAAGTGGAAGATAATGGATGGACAATTTTAACAAAACTCAATTCTTGGATTAGCACTCTTGTACTGACTGTATAAAATATCCACTATGACTTAGTTTTCATACGGTAATTATCCAAGCACTAATGAATGACTAAAAAAAGGCTTCTACAGGTTCATAATTTGGGTTTTTTTATGGGTGTGGTATTGATCTATTTTGTCCAGGTTAAACCATTCTTTTCTATGTGTTGTTCTAGTCTTTTGCCTGTCTCCCACCTCAGCGGTAGATCTCCTCAGTTCATCCAGAGTGATCATGGGCTTCTTGGCTGCATCTCTGATCAGTCTTCTTCTTGTTTGAGCTGAACGTTTAGAGGGACGGTCGGGTCTTGGTAGATTTGCAGTGGTCTGATAATCCTTCCATTTCAATACGATAGCTTGCACAGTGCGCCTTGAGATTTTTGAAGCTTGGGAAAACTTTTTGCATCCAAATCCGGCTTTAAAATTTTTCCACAACTATATCTTGGATCTGCCTGATGTGTTCCTTGGTCTTCATGATGCTCTATGCGATTGAAACAGAACTGCGACTATCACAGAGCAGGTGCATTTACGAGACTTGATTACACCCAGGTGGATTCTATTTACCATTCATTTAGGTCAACATTGGAACAATTTGAGATCCTCTGGAATGAGTTTGCTGCACTGAAAGTAAAAGGGCAGAATAATATTGCACGCCCCACTTTTCAGTTTTTTTTATTTCTAAAAAGAGAACCTTGTTGATTCTTCCCAAAAAAAAAATACAATTTCATATCTTTAAGCCTGAAATGTGGCAAAAGGTTGAAAAGTTTAAGGGGGCTGAATACTTTTGCAAGGCACTGTATGTGGGGAGTCAGTCAATAAGTTTTACATATTCTGTCACTGTGTGTTTAGAGTTTGGTGGGTGTATACGTTACATATGGTTATATTTGAAGTTGTTTGAGATTCTGGGGGGAGGGGGGGTTCTCCCATGCCCATCCATGGGAGAACGTTTTGGGCGCTGGGCAGATACACCCAAGACAGGGTGCAAATCTATCTCTGGGCACACACAAACACACTCTATATGCTCCGGTGAACTTCTGTCATTTCACTTGTCTTTTGGCCAGTTTACTGCTGTCAGCATTGACTATGGTTTTCTTTTTTTCTGGTGATGTCTGTAGAGATGAATATTGCTTGTTAGAATTTTTTAGTTTTTACCTGCCTTTGGTCTTTTGAAAATGTTACAAGTTACCATGTAGGATGTTACCAGCTTTGGTTTTTCGCTTTTGGTCTATGTCAGATCTGTTTGGTTAGCTTTTGTTTAGTTGTTTTACTACTGATGCAAAAGTCTTTGGGAGTAGTGTTCTTTATCTCGTGATGTTTTTCTAGCCAGTCTTCAAGTAGATTACTTTCTTTATGTGTTTTGATCTGTTTTGAGCCTTTGTCAGAGGTACAGTGTGAGCAGTTACAGATCTTGCAGCATGAAGTTTTTGTGCATGGTGTTCCATGTTCCTCCCCACAGTTGTTGCAGTGAGCTTTACATTTACATACTTTCGACCCATGTCCAAATCTTTGGCATGTGCAACATTGGATAAGGTTAGGGATGTATAAATTAATGTCTACTCTTCGGTTTATTTCAGTTTCGTCAAGAGGAGAGCTGGTGCTTTTGGCTTCCAATATTGGAAATCTCAGCCAGTTATAAGGTTTGTAGAAGTATCTTTAACTGCATCTGAGTCAATATCCATGTGGTGTTTTTTAGAATGTATATGCATACATAAATCCAGTAAAGAGCCAAAGGATTCCAGTGGTTGCACACCAGGGATACAAGGATGGTATACTCGAGTCACCAGGTTTAATTAGCCAGTGCCTTCTAGGAATCTCCAAAAGGGGATACAATGCATCAACCTACGGCCTGACCTGACCATCTGATTGATTGATCGGGTCTCTACAACCTCCCATCCATGTGAGGTTGGGGCCAAAGCTGCCGGTGCCTAACCCCTTAAACAACAGAATATCTTACATCACAGACATGGGGCATCTCATTCGTTCACCTTTTACAAACAGCAAGAAGGTGCTTTGGACCCATTTATCCCAGGTCCCCATGTGGGTTGTCAATTGTATTCAATTAAAATTAAACAAAAAATAAAGACATAATATACCAGTTAGAAAATCCTAAAGTCCTAGCTTGCACCGGAGCTTGACTTAATATTAGATTTTTCTGACATAAAAAATGCTTTTGTGTGTGGTGCTGATTGTTTATCATCCACCAGAATAGTGGAGGATAACTGATGATGCAAGTTTGCCCAAAAATCTTGTGGTGCACGCTAATACTGACTTCATACCATTGACACTAATACTAAAGCATACCACAGAATGTATGCTACAGAGTGATACCAACTGCAAACTTTAAACGCTGTGACGTATCAAAAGCTTTCAAGAACACAACACTCCAACACAGAGTTTACCAAATATTTACTAAATATTTTGAAGATACCTGACCAGTTCTGGCTCTGTAACAACAAAGTTGAGCAGGGAAGAGCATGCGGTTTCTAGACTGGGATCTCTTCTTACAGTTTTCCCACTCTGGGCTCTCAGGATTCCCCAGCCATGAGTGAGGAACTTTACCAATAAGGGTACAGTATCCAGAGAGAGTAGCACCTTCCTTGGAACATCTTCAGCCGACAGGTGGCAAAGTGCTGGCAGGAGATATCTAAGAAAATTTATTTTGTTAATTGCATTATGAAAGCCCTGTTCTTTTTCATGTTACTTGACTCTGACTATACTTAATAATGTATAAATTAATGGGTTGTACAAATATTATTAAGTGTTCACTGAAAGTACAATTTTGTAAGATGTTACAAAACAACAAACCTGAGAACATCCTCGCCTGTCCATGGTTCTCTTTGGAAACCTCCACTAAGAGACATCTCAGACATCCAGTCTGCAAGACCCTTGTCTTTTCTGTTCTGTAGGTGATGTTTGGTATAGGCAACGAGGAAGGGTAGGAGAGATGTAATCTCCTCCTTTAGACACGAAGTCTCTTCAGCAAGCCATGCACATAAGGAACGAAATGTTGCAAAAATGAAAGGATCATCATAGCAACTTGCATCAACCTGCGAAACAAGAATTGTAGGAATTCACCAATAGATCACCTTACAATTACTAGCATATAATACATATGTACGTACGCAGCCTGTAAACCAGTTATGTTTAAATCACAGCATTGCTGTGAACAAAACAATTAAGAGATAAAAAAATACATATTCATCATTATAAATATGACAAAAGACCTCAACTCTGGTTTATGAAGCCATAACAACTGCAAGTTAAAAAAATCAAGAACTGCTTAATCAGTTTGCTTTAAGATATGGCCAAATGATTTGAGATTATATTCTAATCAGGTAGATTTAATGTAATTGTGTACCTATCAGGCATGATCAATACGTCGATCGCAATTGACCAGTATATGGCACAGTGCATGTCGGTAGATCGCCATGGGTCACGCCACAGGTTTGTGCTTATTTTATTACAGCACAGTATCGGAAGCACTTATACACACATGCTCACACATATTCACACACACGTGCATCATTCTCAGTTGCGAACTGAGTCTTTCTAAATTGCGATCTCTATCCTTGTGCGAATGACCTCTGCTATCCCCTGTCTCTCTCTATTCCCAAAACCTGGCTACGCCCCCATGCCTCAATCACGTCTCATTTAAATGTATATTACATTCAAACTGCTGTCCACTGGAAAAAGTAGATCTCAGGCTAGAAAAGTGTGGGCACACCTACTGTACACTATAGTTATACAAGAGTGGGATGGTGATGCAGTGGTTAAGGCTCTCACCTCATAGCAAAACACTCCAAAATTTCATTACCATGACATTGTTACATTAGTGTCTTAGGGGGCATTAGTTTGCTCTCCAGAGTCCAAAAACATTGCTTTTAAGTAAATTAAAGATGCTAAATTGGCCCTGGGTGCATGTTTGTGTGTTCTCTTTAACCCTAGAAGTGCTGGGGTAGGCCCAATATGATAGGATACATTCATAGTATTATTTAATGCATACATAAAAGTTTTTATAAAATTCTCAATATTTTAATGTTTTTTTTATATACCATCTAGCTTCTAATGAATGAAAGGCATTTTTAACAAAAAAAAAATATATAAAGTAAAAAGTATATATACATATATATATATATATATATATATATATATATATAGGCGGCACTAGGGCTTAGTGGTTAGCACGTTCGCCTCTCAGCGCTAGGGATTTCCGGTTCGAATCCCCATCTGGGTGGAGTTTCCATGTTCTCCCCGTGTCTGCGTGGGTTTCCTCCGGGTTCTCCGGTTTCCTCCCACAGTCCAAAAACATGGATCAAGTTAATTGAATTCTCAAAATTGCCCCATATAGAGTGTGTGTGTGTGAGTGTGTGGCCAGCGATGGATTGGCGTCCTGTCCTGGGTCTATCTGCCCAGCGCCCGAGACGTTTTCCCCTGGATGGGCATGGGGAACCCCACCGCGACTCTAATAGAGGATAAGCGGGAGATAATGAATGAATGAATGAATGAATATATATATATATATATATATATATATATATATATATATATATATATATATATATATATATATATATTGTTTTAAATTATAAGCTCTAAAACTAAGGTTTAAATTACTCTCACCTGTTTAAGATAGTAAATGACAGCAGAGAAAGCTTCCTCCAGGACGTTCAGCAGCTGTCTGCTTTGCTGCAGACTCAACCCCACTTTCGCAGTGTTTGCTTTAGTAGGACTTGAGATCTCTTCTGCACAGCAGGCTTGTTCTATTGCTGCCTCCATAATCCGGTAGCACGCAGTAACAGTTTGCTGCTGCTCTGCAGAAAGCTGTGTCCCCGGGGGCTCTTCTAGTACCATTCTGACCTCCACACATGCCCGGTTCACCAAAAGGCAGCAGAACTTAGGAGGTCCCACTGGGTACCAACCGTACAAGTCTAACAGGCATGCAGACAGCACCAAAACCTGGCCCAGCTGCTCAATGCTAAGTTTCCTCTGAACCACTGGACGCAGTGTTGCCCAAATCCGAGCAACCACATTTTGTACTTCTGTGGATTGAGTTACCCCTTCGGGTGGGGGAAGGAAATGTGGCATTTGGTTGCACATGTCCAAAAGGTTCTGATCTATGGCTTGGGTGAAGTTTTGCAAGATCTGTTCAAGAAGAGCAAGTAGTTCCGATGGGTATTTACTCCAGGCACGCTGTCTAATATTGCTGGACAGGAGTTGAGCCAAGAGTGGGACCCCCTTCTCATAGCTAAGCGTTTGTTTCAGAGTCACAGCTTTGCAGAGAGCTGGTATGGCACCACGGGCTAAGAGCTGATCTGGGCCTCTTGGTAAAGCACACACAGTGTTCAGAACCTGGTAACAGTCAGCGGCTACAGCCTCATCCAAAGTGGAGGTGGGAGGCTGCCCTACCTCCTCTTTATGACCCAATACACAGGGACTTGACTGTCCTTCATTTACTGTCGTGCTCTGGTCTGTCTGTGACAACACAGTGTTCTCATTAGGCTGTATCTCCTCAGGAATTGTGGAAGACGCTGCGGTAGAAGTGGGCTGAGCTTGCTTTGAGCTGGCTGGTCCTCCGGTTTCCAGCAGGCCCAAAATAATAGGAATAGTGCTTAAAAGCTGGGGATGACTGGCCATGTCAGCATCTGTGCTCAAACCGGCAAGTAGGGCAGTGCCCAGAGACAAAAGCTCTTTAGGAGGTAGACCGGAACTTTCATTACCCTCAATTGCAGTCACCAAAAGGCGTGCAGGCAGATTCAAACCCACGGCTTCAAAGACGCGATGCAGAGTTACCCGATCCAGTTGATTGGCAGGACACAAGCGTGTGATCTACAAAGACATTTATTACTTTTAATAAACACACACACAGACATACATAATATATATATATATTTACTTAAAATTTTAGCTTAAGGACATCCAAGAGTAGGGGCAAGAACCTTTGAAGTGGGGGTAGGGTGGAGATTTAATCTGTATAGACTGATGTCATGTCATTAGTTTATATTAGTTTATGTCATTAGTCTATACTGTAAAAAAAAAAAAGATTAAAATTAAGAGTTAGAGTATTAGCACCATCTGGGTGGAGTTTCCATGTTTTCCCCGTGTCTGCGTGAGTTTCTTGCGGGTTCTCCGGTTTCCTCCCACAGTCCAAAAACATGGATCAAGTCAATTGAGTTCTCCAAATTGCCCCATATAGAGTGTGTATGCGTGCGTGTCTGTGTGAGTGAGTGTGTGCCCAGCGATAGTGAGTGTGTGCCCTGTCCTGGGTGTATCTGCCCAGCGCCCGAAACTTTCTCCCCTGGATGGGCATAGGGAACCCCACCGCGACCCTAATATAAGATAAAGCGGAAGATAATAAATGAATGAGTTAGAGTATTAGATTAAGATTAAGAGTACTAAAATATTTTTTACAGTAAATTCTACTATAACATATATACTTTATCTTCTGACAAATTATATAAAGAATCTCACCAGAAGAAGTGCTGCCAAAATATGGCTATCATTTTGGGCATGGGTGAGTGCATGTAGACAGCGCTCCAGAACATCTTTCTGTGCATCAGTCAGGCCATTTGGTTCTGTTGTAGAACTGGAGAAATCTTCCTCACTGCTTGATGAACGCTGAATGGATAACTGTTTCAGGCTGCGGACCTGCCCATTTTCAGCCATTTTTATACGCTCTCAATAAATCTGTGAAGATACATTTCACATTAATGCTCGTAGTTGTAAACCAGGGTGTGATGATGTGTTCATGCTTAGTTAATCATCAGCCATCAGAAATAACAATCTTATCCAACTTCATTCATCTTTAGTCCTACATTTATTTACTACATTTACATTTAGCAGACTTTTATTCAAAGCCACTTACAAAGTGAGCACAGGGTCAACCACAGCATCCCTAGAGCAATGAGGGTTAACAATATGCAGATTTCCCACAACCAAGACATGCGCCGGGAAATCTCCCCGGTCTTGCTCTGATGCATCGGTCAGGACACCATGCAAGACATCATCAGCCGGACCATGGAGATCTACCAGATTACCCGAGCTACACAGGTGCTGTACCTAAAGTATTTATAGTTCATATTCCCAAAGTATGATAAATCTCCAATTATAATGCTGCAGGTTTTATTACTGGCACAGAGTTATTGATTTAGGAATATACTTTAAAATACTTAAAAAATATTTATTATATCTATTTCATGTCAGTGCACAATTACATCACATTTAGTTATTTAGCTGATGCGGCACAGTAGCTCAGTAGTTAGAGGTTAGCATGCTCGCCACTTATTGCATGGGATTCCAGGTTCTAATCCCAATCTGGGTGAAATTTCCATGTTCTCCCCATTTCCAGTTGGGTTTCCTCCAACATTCCGAAAACAGGTTAAAAAAGGTCAATTGAATGCTCCAAATTACCCCATATAGACTGTGTTTGTGTGCCTGTGTGAGGGAGTGTTTGCCCAGCGGTAGCTCAGCAGTGTGGCACACTGTTCTGGGTGCATCTTCCCAGCGCCTGAAACATTATTCCTTGCATGGGCATGGAGGACCCAGTAAAGGACTAAGTGATAGATAATGGATAGATGGGTTTCTCCAAAACAACGAACAAAGTGTTAACTACAGCATCCCGGGAGCAATGAGGGTTAAGGGTCTTGCTCAAGCACCCACATTGGTAACTTCAGTGGACCTGGGGATTTGAACCTTCAACCTTCAGACTGATAGTCCAACACCCCAACCACTGAGCTAGCACAGCCTCAAAGACCCAAATCAACCTCCTCAAACATGTTCCATCACTGACACGCAGTTCAATGTTGTACTGATTTATCGAACTGTCTTCTACTAAACTTCATTATGAACTCACCAGTGTCTCGGGTCTTCCTCGTTGATGTTTATTTGTTTTGATGACGTGCTCAGGCTTCTCCCCTGGTTTAACTGTAACACCACTCCGCTTCGTTTCTCATGCACACGCGCGGAATCACATTCCCTGTTAATATCAGCCACAGATATGATCAGAAACTATATAAACAGTGTCTCCTCCAAGAACATTAATAACGGCCTACAGTTCAAACAACAAGCCGCCGCATCACTCACGCTTCTCCACGCGCATCCGTCCAGGGTTCTGAACTTGACTTCCGGTAAAAAAAAAAAACATAAAAAAAAAAAGAATTACATAATAAAAGTCCATAATTCGAAAATAAAAATGAACACGTTTTAAATAGCACATTTTATAGTGTCGTAATAGAAATATGTCATGTAAAATCATTTTATTACAGCATTGCTATGTATGGAAGCCCAATTCCCAGAACAGAAAAGCAAAGTATCTAATTATTCTGAGTATCCGAATTATGACTTATGAATTATAATCTCTCAGAATTCTACAAGCATATGGCAGAGTTCGGTCTATATCAGGTCGCAGTGCGCATGTGCGCACATACACGCATCGTTCGGAAATTACATGCTTGCTATATGTTTTTCTTAACGTCCCTAAATGGTTTATGTATTCAGATGTTATTTGTAATAATAACACAATTTATGAAGATTTGAATGATTTACTGTTTAAGGTGCTATTTGCTGAATTATTAAAGCGTTTAAACTGTGCGTCATGTCTGTAAATCACAGCATTGAAGCTGTCTCCCGTTAGCGATCTAGTTTTTATCCTCCGAATAACATGACAAAATATGAACCTTTTATATATATATATATATATATATATATATATATATATATATATATATATATATATATATATATATATATATACAGTATATATATATAAGGTTCATATTTTGTCATGTTATTCGGAGGATAAAAACTAGATCGCTATATATATATATATATATATATATATATATATATATATATATATATATATATATATATATATATATATATATATATATAGGCGGCGCGGTGGCTTAGTGGTTAGCACATTCGCCTCAGCGCTGGGGATTCCCGGTTTGAATCCCTATCCGGGTGGAGTTTCCATGTTCTCCCCGTGTCTGCGTGGGTTTCCTCCGGGTTCTCCGGTTTCCTCCCACAGTCCAAAAACATGGATCAAGTTAATTGAATTATCAAAAAATTGCCCCATATATAGTGTGTTTGTGTGAGTGAGTGTGTGCCCAGTGATGGATTGGCGCCCTGTCCTGGGTCTATCTGCCCAGCGCCCGAGACGCTCTCCCCTGGATGGGCATGGGGAACCCCACCGCGACCCCAATAAAGGATAAAGCGGGAGATAATGAATGAATATATATATATATATATATATATATATATACAATATTTTATAAATAATATTTAAATAAAAAATATGTACATTTCTCTTAATTGCTAAGATTATACAGAATAAAGTACATAGGTATGTACAGTGTGATATAATACCATATGATTGATATAACAACAAACAGAAAATATATAGATGAGGTACAGAATATTGTACAACCTCTAACAAAGAGGAGAGATGTAGCTTCTAAGCTACAATGAGTAGTACATCACTGTATCTACTGTAAAATCGTATATGCTCCTAAACAAAGGGGATTCCAAACGATAACGATATTTATTAACTATAAACTTGTATCACTTTCACAAGCACTTGCTATGAAAAAATTGAATTCAGATTGGATAATCTTATCATTATAAGTTTAAAATGATATTACAGTGTAGCCGGTTTTAACTACCGACTTGTGTTTTCTCGTTTGTAAGTCGCTTTGGATAAAAGAGTCTGCTAAATGACTACTTGTAAATGAACTTGACTTTAGATTATAAGTTTTTTTTATTTACAAGCGAAGTTTATTTAAACCAAATGTTATAGTGCTACATTAATTTGTCAGTACACATTGTCCTTTCGAAACAGTTAAGCAGACCTGAAAGTTAGAGGATGCAGTGCAGTGTTAAAACAACACATATAATGTAGTCCTGCTCAGAGCGTGTGACTGAATATGTGTCTATAATAAATAAACTACAAAATAACACAAACTTTATAAAATAAACTACAAAAGAACGAAAAATGGTCACCTGGAAACCGGAAGTGACGTTTGTTCCTACGTCGCTGTGGCGCGTTTGAAAGAGAAAGCGAAGTCTTTCATTCATGTTTTTCGTGTAGACTGAGAGCTTTCTGCTTTACTTATATTCCATTAAAGGTAAGGCCAAGCAGAGTGCTTATATTATGCAATAGTATCAACGATATGCAGATTTCGGACTGTGGATAAACAACTGGTTACTTTAATGGTCTTTTCTTGCAGATGGCTTCTCTGCCTCAGAAGGGTTTGGCTGGAGGTTTAGGTGGAGGTCCGTCTCAGCAGCAGCAGCAGCAGCACCACCACCACCACCAGCACCAGCAACAGCAGCAGCAGAGCCTCCACATGAACCCGCTGGCCGGACAGGCTGCGATGCCCCCCAACCAAGCCGCGCTCCGGGAAATCTCCCCGGTCTTCCTCTGCCGCATCGGTCAGGACACCGTGCAAGACATCGTCACCCGGACCATGGAGATCTTCCAGATTACCCGAGCTACTCAGGTGCTGTACCTAAAGTTTCTGTTGTTCTTTTTACCAAAGTTTACATCTCCGATATTATCGGCACAGTGTTATTGATTTAGAATAGACTTTACCACAAATACCTATTACATTTCATGTCAGTGCATGATTTGATTATTAATTATAATCATTCATTCATTATCTCCCGCTTTATCCTTTAGTAGGGTCGCAGGGGGGTTCCCCATGCCCATCCAGGGGAGAACGTTTCAGGCGCTGGGCAGATAGACCCTGGACAGGGCGCCAATCTATTGCTGGGCACTCACTCACTCACTCACTCACTCACACACACACACACACACACACACACACACACACACACACACACACACACACACACACTCACAATCTATATGGGGCAATTTTGGAGAATTCAATTGACTTGATCCATGTTTTTGGACTGTGGGAGGAAACCGGAGAACCTGGAGGAAACCCACGCGGACACGGGGAGAACATGGAAACTCCACCCAGATGGGGATTCGAACCGGGAATCCCAAGTGCTGAGAGGCGAACGTGCTTACCACTAAGCCACTGTGCCGCCTAATTATAATTATAATTAATATTAATTGCATTTACATTTAGTTATTTAGCAGACGCGTTTATCCAAAGCGACTTACAAAGCGAACACAGGATTAACCACATCATCCCGGGAGCAATGAGGGTTAAGGGTCTTGCTCAAGCACCCACATGGGTAATTCTGTGGACCTGGGAGTTGAACCCACAACCTTTAAATTGATAGCCAAACACCCCAACCACTGACTCTTATCAGCATGCTTTATCAATGCCCTGGGGAAAGTTGCAGCAGTTACAGGTACCCCATACCACATTAGTGTTACAGTAAAAAAATAAAGAATAAAAATAGTTAATATACTTTATACTGCTTTAATAATCTTTTATACAAGTCAAATTACAAAGTTTCAAAAAGTATTAGTGGCTTTAAATTTAAATAGAAATTTACAACAAAAAGTAAAGTGGCAGTGGCATTGATATTATGCTAAGATTTTGAAAGACTCTTTTTAAAAGAATTTAAAGTCTGTAGAAAAATACTCCTAAGACTGCCAATCAGTTAAATTACAATTTATAGACTGCTCCTGGACAGTGGATTGTACCTTTTGTTACACTATGATACAACTGAAATGCATAAAAATCACTAGGGCTTGAAAGAAGTTTTTAAAAGGGACCCTAGATTATATAAGGTACGATATGTCCTTATTAGGGAATAATTTACTTTTATTTGCACATAAACATATGTGTTTAATAGGCAGTTAATCATGTTGTTATAAAGAAATAATGCATTTTAACTACACACACATGAAACATGCTGGCACAAAGCTTAACATAAACATTTTTTTTTTTTTTTTTACATATACTGATGTTTTTAGGCAATGATGCAGTGCAAGAAAATTTTCACCTAAAATTAGGCGAAACCCCTAGATTTCTGTATCCACTCTATTAAGTGGATATATTATATTTGATTTTCTAACTTACACTTCTGACTTTTCCCACTGCTTTCTTTATAGTTACCAAATGGTGTGACCCAGAGTCAGGCTGCATATCAGGATCGTTTTGGAAAACTGCAGGAACATTTGCGTCAACTGACTCTCCTATTCCGCAAACTTCGTCTGCTTTATGAGCGTTGTGTAGAGATGACCTCTGATCTACAAGAATCTCCTGCTGAGGTTAAAGTCACAAAGATGTTGTTGTTTTGTGTTTTTAAGTCTTCTTGCTCCATTGTGTACTTTCATCTCTTACCATATGGATGTTGTAGTTTTATATTTACAGACTGTTGTACATCTGTTTTCTTTCTTTTTTGTTAGTCCCCTTTTGCATCTCTGTTCTCTATTGGGCAGGGGCACAGTACCGGTAAAATTTGGATTGTGTATTGCTTATTGTCAGTTCTGTAGTGACACTGCGATGAGGGGGGTTTAGTGCAGCATTGCTGCTGTAGTTTCATTTAAACACCTCAGTGACCCTGCTGGAATGAAAATAATGCACCAACCAAATAATACATGCTCTGTGGTGTTACTATTGTCCTGCACGTTAGAGTACAGAGTAAATGGGACTAACAGAGTCCTGTAGTCCACAAACAGTTTGACAGTCTATAATTGTAAAACTACAAAGTCCATCTTTATGGTAAGTCGAACTGATACAATGTAAAATAAGTGAAGCAAAAAGTATGTTAGAACACTTGTTAGTATGTGGGATAATTGTGAGTAGTTGTGGGCAATTTTTCTAGTTTTTCCATTAAAAGTGATTCTTTAAAAACATTAAAACTGTGAAAACATGACTTAAAATCTGGGAAGAGTTAAAAGGGAAGAAAAAGGCTAATAATATTCAGTGTAGGTTTTTGTAGATGAAAAGTCACATGGATTGGTTTCAGGCAGTGAGAAAATATATTATCTTTACCTTTGGCTATTTTCATAATATTAATAAAAAACATATAAGCTTGATACAGTTAATTAAACATGTGACTAAATCACTATTAACATATCAGTGGAATGATAATTTGCACATTACAGTAACTTTTTCTTTTGCCTATTTAATGTAGCTGGTGCCGTATATTGGAGAGATTTCCTCAGTGAGAGTGGAACCCTGTAGTTCAGCAGTGCTACAGGACAAACAAGAAGTTTTAGAGGTTTGTTCTTTCAGATACAACATTTCAGTAACATTGCTTATTAAAAAAATATTTCACCACCAATTCAAAACCAAATGCAAAATATCACTTTTACATTGCTAACTACATCC
Organism: Corydoras maculifer; assembly: GCA_019802435.1. Lineage (NCBI taxonomy): Eukaryota > Metazoa > Chordata > Actinopteri > Siluriformes > Callichthyidae > Corydoras > Corydoras maculifer. The sequence goes on from JAFMOD010000226.1 coordinate 1,612,412, forward strand.
TTGAAAATTTACTTACCTGAGATTTAATCAATTAATAATAATTATTTTTCTTCATTGCTGGGCAAAAACGCAATTTACTTGGGCATCAGATCTCAGCAGGTGGCAATGAGGCGTGAACAATAAGTTTGGTTACAATAAAAAAAATATACATAGAAATGACCTTTTCTAATCTTCAAAATTATGTCTGTCAGACACAGCATACACATTGCAATGTTCACACAGCTTCTTAAACATTGATTCCTGGCTACATGATTTAAATGTTTTTAATAATAAGTTAAACAGGGTAACTTGGGAAGTGGGCAATGAGTGTGTGTGTATGTATGTATGTATGTATATATATATATATATATATATATATATATATATATATATATATATATATATATATATATATATATATATAATCCCATTATAAAAACTGTTAGTAGAACCAGAAGGGTACCTACTATTTACTGTTTAACTCTGATCAGTAATAATGCTTTAATTATTTTACAGGGATTGATTTCCCTTGCATTGCTTAAAATCTAGAATTTACATCTAACCTATACATGTGCATGGTCTCATACATTTTTAAGGACTTTGCTTGACAGTAAATTATGTTGATAATGTTTGTTATTTGACCTGAACAGAAAGTAAGACAGAAGAACCAGGAGATGAAGGTTCTGATGGATCAGTTAAGGAACCTACTCTGGGACATCAACGCAATGCTGACAATGCGCAAATGACCAGAAAATATTTTTCATCTTTTCCTCAGGAATCTCTTAAACAACTGAGATTCACTGAATTTTCTTTGATTCTAAAGTCAGACAAGCACGGACTTCAGATGGCCACACGATCACCTTCACTGTTCAGTCCACGTAGTATTCCTTCTTAATCTGAGATTAGTTACTACCGAGGGGTTGACTTCTTCCATTTTCTGATCATCTGATCTGTAATGTGAGGCGTTAAAGCACTGAACTAAATCTGTAGCACATAGATTTAAGAACATGAATTCCATTCCAAGCTCTGAGGAGAGACTGTCAGCATTAGCTGAAGGTAATACCTGTGCTCCTAGTTTTCTGTGACAAACTATCAGTGTTTCTATAAGCAGGGGGTGTAATTATGACCTTGGCAGCTATTTCCTGAAATGGGAGGAATGTGTGTAAATGTGAGTGAGAGTGTGTGAATTGCTTTCTCTGTGTGGATTTGTCCACTGAGATTGGATAGGGTACATTCTTTTGCAAACTGAAAACTTTTGTATGGAAAATAAAATACTCTGCTCTTTGATGCATTATCCGTGTGAAACATTTACAACCAAGTTTCTTTTAAAAGCTTTTATTTAAATATACATGTTCACTGGCAGTATTGCATTTTGGAAATGTTTTATTGGTCATGTACATTATTATTAAATTCATCAGTTTCTGACTGACTCCACTGTAACACTAATCTGTTAGTCCATGGTACAATCAGTGTCTCACTAGGTGCTATAGTCAAAATGATCTACCAGTGAAATGGTAGATGGAGTAATTAATAGCTTTATGATGAGGCCACTCTGAGCAAGGTACAGATACAGTCAAATTAAAGTTTCAGTAGCTTTTTGCTGGTCCCTATTCTTTTCTCACTGCTTATCCTCTGTGAAGTAAGAACCACTCAAAGGAAACTGTTGAGGAGTCCATTCATTTTTGTGATCATGTCATCCTCCATTGTATGGCTCAGGCACGCTCAAGGTCTTTGTATTTTTTACGCAAGACAGACACATGGTCCTTAAAGAGAACTGGGTCCAGGCGGAGCTGTGAGTGCACCAGAGGCATGTAGCCAAACCAGCTAGCGAAAGTGTTTATACACTCTTGCCTCTGAGTAAAGTGCTCAGGGTTTGCCCACGGGGCGATGTTGGTGCTCTGAAAAGAAAACAGTAGATATTTGGTATGTGTTGATTCAATGCTTTAAGCCATGTTAAAAATTTTATTTATAACATTGTTAGATTGGCAGTTGCTTAACCTGTGGACTAGGCATTTCTTTATACTGCTTCCTCTGGGCCACTTTAATAGGAGGCAAGTGGGTCACAGATGATACCAGAAAGTTCATCAAGATATCTTCACAGTTCGAAGTGCGGTCAACTAGCGTCCGTAATGAGGGAGGAAGATAATTAGAAAACAAGTAATGGTAGTACCTGAAGATGGAAAGAAAAATTATATTGTGTTAATTAATTAAATTAATTAATTGTCAATTAATGACCTTTATTACAGGTTACAGGTTTAAAAGCTTACATGTAATGAGAAATACTGGAATCAATACCTGTGATAGAAGGCTGCTCCAGTCAGCACAATAGAGTAATCATTAGTCCATTTGGAGGTATAGCCCCAAATTTTCTTCACAGGATCCCAAAAGTGACTTCTGGGAGGATATCCAACAATCCTATCAGGGAAACTCTGCCATACGTGGAAGGCAAAGTTTACCTGAAAAGTGTAATGCAAATGTTAATAGCCATTTACAGATCAAACTGCAGATCCTATTAATTACATTTTTAGTTCAGTAATTAACAAATTTAGCTTGTGAGTTAGATAAGTTAATTACTGAACTGTAACTTTCCCTTTCATTATTAATTAAGCCAGCCTCATAATGTATGCTGAGCACCACACTGTAGGTTTTTTCAACTGTAGACTTAAAATCATAGATTTCGTTTCCTTAGTACATAATGATAAGAAGGCTGCAGCAACATTTTACATGCTAATTCTCTACTAGTTTTAATTTGTTTTCTTGTTATTTATGATCAGTTGGAGACATATTATTCTCTCCTTTTTCATTTTATTAATTCTGGGTGGCATGGTGAAATAATGGTTAGCGCGTTTGCTTCTCAGCGGTGTGGATTCTGATCTGGGTTGAGTTTTCATGTTCTTTCTGTTTCTGTGTGGGTTTCCTCCTGGTTCTCTGGTTTTCTCCCATAGTCATGGGACCATGGATTCAAGATGAATTGGCTACTCTAAATTGCCCCCATGTAATGTGAGTAAGTGTGTGCCCAGTGATTGTCCTGCGTGTATCTGCCTATTGCCTAAAACGTTCTTCCCTTGATGGGCATTAGGAACCCACCTACAACCCTAGTAAAGGATTCAATGCAATATAATAAGAGGACTTTATTATTATAATTATCTAATAATGTTTTACTAGAAATAGTCCACATGCACTACGTTAATAAAACGTTTGGGACACTTATACATACATTATATCTACAGTAGCTTTGATTGCAACCTATAGAAACAGTGCATATTTGCAGTTGTGTTTGTGGAGTATTCTAATAGTGATATTTTACAACTATCTTTATTGGTTTTACACAGTACTGCTGATAATATTGCAAATAAGTAAATTAGTAAAGTGATGTCCTAAATAATGACTTAATTGCTAGGCTTTTCACTACAATCTTAAACAAATGGCTAGACTTTTTGGGAATAAGTTTTAATTCTTGCTTTAGAATTAAGCACAGTAAAGTGCTGACCTCGCTAGTTAGTAGCACGGTGTCTTCGTCCAGGCTCAGCACTGCTTCTGTTTCAATTGAAGCATGCGGCAGGAAACGGCTACTCGTCTGTGAAAAACAGAGATTGATGAGCCATGGATAGCCTCGGAATATAGAGATTTTGTCTGTGCATATGGCCACAGCGTGACGGCACATTGATTGGAAGACACTAACTTTCCGTTTGCCATCTGTGACGGTGAGAGGCACTGGCATGGGTGGCCACTTGCTCCGATGAGGGGGTGGCTTCTCACTGTTCCACAAAATGATTATCTATGGAGAAAGAGGCATATTTGAATATTATTTGCAAACTATTATTGCACACTATGTCTTTTGTTTGAGCAGATATTCATAGTTTTAAAAATAGATATTTTGCCTGGGAACAATATGTCGACTTGGATACAACTTGTAGGAGCTTCATGATTGGTTGAGACTGGGAAACCAGTGGAGATGTAGCATGAATGACCGCAGTAAACTCTTGTCCAGGTATTATTCCTAGATTAATTTAAAAAAATATAATTTTAAGGTTGGTCACAGATCATTTTGTATACTGTATATTATATCTTAATCCAAACATAATCCAAACATCCAAACTGTATATTATATCTTAATCCTTAAATTGCTAGAACTTTGGGTAATTTAAATAGCAAAAAAAAAGAGCAATGAAAACACAAGATATATGATTTCAGCACTGACCAATGGTCTTTAACCTTACCAAGGCTTAAATAATAGAATGGGTAGTGGGCAAGATGGATTGAATACTCCGGCAGCACCAGAAGACCCCCCGGCAGAGAATTCCACATGAACTTATTTCTGGAGACGTGGGCATACACTCTGTCCTTGATGATCTGACAGACATAGACAAACACGACTTTATCAAAATGTAGTTTATTAACAAACTAAAGAGCGTTTCAGTTAGAGCATGAATCAATATTTTGACCAACAGGGGGCAATGCCGATTCGTTGCATTTTGTAAAACCAACATTGTGTTTGGCAATTAACCTGAGAGGAGTGAACTAAGTGGGCGCTAATGATGCATGGCATTTTAATACTTGTAGTAATTTCCCCTGACAGTCCTTTTCCTGTCAGCATAATTCTGTCTAAAACTGCATACGAACCACCTTAGGCTCACCTCTAGTGTTGTGAGTACAATCTTGTCAACAGAAGAGAAGTAGGCCTCCCAGAGCATCTGGGTACGCTGTCTCAGTGCCAGCACCCGGTCAATGTCAACTGCCCGCACTGTGGAGGGTACCTTATAGAGTAAAAAGAAGTTTAATCAAAGAAGTAACTTATGGTTTATGTTGTACATAGAAAGATTTAGACTTATTCATATCCTCTATATAGGGAATAACACAAGCACAAAATATCTTTAATGTGTTTTGTTCTGAAAACTTAGCTGGCATCCTAATTACCTGTAGCAACAACCTTTCGTCTCCCTCGATAACGGCCTGATTCCACTGGATGACATCGGAGAAGGGCAGCTCCCATCCGTTGCTGAGCAACACTGGGATACAGGCCGCCTAGGGACATTAACACAGAGAAATAGGCTTTAGATTTTTAGGATGTTGAACTTTTTTTAGGAAGAAAAACTAAACATCAGTATTGCCTTAAAACATAAACCTACAGGTTAAAAATTGCTGTGTATGTAAAAAATGATTATGGTAAGAACAAAAGACATGGAAGTTGGCCACAAGAGACCCAATCTTTCCTTGCATCAGCTCTCCTCAAGAGACACCCTGTAAATGATGCCTGACGTAGAGGACCTCAGCATGTTAATTAAGGGGCCATGGTCTTTTCATGAATAGTACAGGGTTGGGCCATGATTTATTAAGGAGACTTCCTTTTCTATGTCTTGTTTACTGATATTGCCCTACTTTTCTGTCTCAAATTGCATACTTAAGTGAGTTTTTTCCTTGAACATATTTTGGGCTATTGTTAAATATTTTAATGAAATCACATGAGAGTAAAATCTTATAAACAAGCAAAGATCAAACATGCCCTCTTCAGTGCTGTGATGCACAGCTATCACACAAAGATGGTTTTGGAAAATCAGAATCAATTACAGGAAGCTAGAACATTGCCGCCTGTTTCACATGTAGAAAAGATGAATTAGAGCCATACTCTTGGCTTATCCTTGCTGTATATGCACATAATTTTGGTTGTGTCTAAAAAATGGCAGAAACAGAGTGCAATATAAAGTGTTTTGGGAATTGTGTATGAGGATGATCTAGAACATTTCACATGTAATTCCACTGATAATTACTCTTTCTTTAGCTCCATTCTGCGTGGATGTTGGCTGAAAGTGAAAAAAGAAGTGAAACTTAAAGTGAAGTGAATGGAAAATTAAGTAAAAAAGAAAGCACAGAAAGTTTGGGAGAATAAGAAGGAGTTACTGTGAAGGCAAATCAGACTGCCAAACTCTCTCTTTTGTGCATATGTCCATTCAGGACTGGCCTGCTCAGCTTGGGGCACCCTATGCCAGCTTCCAGCATTTTTAAGAAACAATACCAATCACTTTATATATATATATATATATATATATATATATATATATATATATATATATATATATATATATATATATATATATATTGTTTTGAGAAGCTTTAGTTTCCTCTGACAGTTCAAGACTAATCAGTTAATTACATCAGTTTAACATCATTTAACATCAGTTAAATACATAAATGCACTTTGTGTAAATTTATTTGCACACTACCCACTACCTGTCCAGGGTTTTTAGAACACACCTTCCTCTTGCTCCATTGTCATTTTTTCTACTTATCCTATTATAGATGACTTTGTAGTTTTACAATTATAGATTGTAGTACATCTGTTTCCTTTTTTGTTATTACCCTGTAGGTTCTCTGTTCATCATGACCATCACAGAACAGGTATAATTTTGGTGGTGGCTTATTGTCAGTTCTGCAGTGACACTGATGTAGTGAGAGGGTTTCAGTACAGCAGTGCTGCTGTAGTTTCATTCAAACACCTTAATGACACTGCTGGAATAAGAATAATGCACCAACCAAGTAATATCTGCACTGTGGTATTACTATTGGGATCCTTAACATTAGAGAAAAGAGTAAAGAGGACCAACACAGTATGTACTGTAGTCAACAAATAGTTGGACTACAGTTTGTAATCACAGTTTGTAACAAAGTACATCTTTAAAGTAAGTAAAACTGATAAAATGGACAATAAGTGGAGCAAAAAGATGTACTGTACTGTGTACATGCAAATGTTTTTATACCTGCAAAGATTCAAGGAAACGAAAGGATCCCAATCGTCTTCCACGAGGAACCAGGCAGAAGGTTGAGTTATGGAGAAGCTCTTGATAATCAAACCTAAGTAAAAGAGAAATGAAGGGCCAGCATTAGCACAAGTGGAAGCTTTATTCACACAGTAGAAAGAAAGCTTTGTAGACCACTGGCATCGTTAAAACCAAAGCCTCACAGAGACATTTTGATCCCGATGAGACACCATCACTGCATAAAGCTGTTGTCCCTGACAACCTTTTAACACATTTAAATATATACTAAAGAAAATAAATCTAGTGTCTTTGTGTGAGCAGTTGATTAATGAATAAGGAAAGGAAACCCAATACACTGTTAATTTAGATAATGCTAATAAATTAAAGCAATAGGGGTTTAATTACAGACCCAATACCAAAAAGAGGGCCACACAGAAAACATTAGTTATGATATAGTAAGCAATTCAATAACACTGCCTAAAATCGTCTGCATTTGGGTGGGCAGAAAATATAAGTAGATTTCAGTTGGTGTTTTTCCTAAAACTCTTTCATTCAAGTAACCAGGTGAAAAAACATTATTATTCAAGGTTTAGTATAACAGAGAACTGTGTATAATGTCAACCCAGCCTCCAAACAGCAGCAGTTAGTACATGACAGCCATTTACACATAGCACTAATGGCATATATGTAAGTCTATACAAGCATGCTTTTGATTGCTTGCTGGCTTGACTAAAAGACCCCTGATTTTGCACAGCTCAAAGCTGACCTTGTATGAGTAGAACAACTCTACTTCTGAAAGGACCCTGTGTTCCCCTGAACCCTACCAGAACATCGTAACTATGGCTTGATTCCAGCACCACTTCAACAGGAGTGCCAGCATGCCTGTATGAAAGGAGCACTATCTCTGTTCACTCATAAACATGTTTATTTACTGTTGCAGTGGAAGTGCATATCCCCACCATTCATATTAATCCTCTCTGGCACCACCTCAAAGCACAGCAAGTGTCCAGTACATCGGTCAACTGTTATCTATTGATACAAAAATACCTATGATTTATTGGCACATAGGTGACAGTTAAATCCTATACATGCCTTCAACTGTGTTGATTATGCAAAGGTGTCACAAGAGTGGACATGATTGCAAAATTCCATGCAGAATCTTAGGTTTGTTTTTGGTTTAATATAGTTAAAAACAAACTTTATAAATGTTAATAATAATTAATTTGATGTGATTCAGTTTTCCTTTTTTCCGGTAAACATAAAAAAGCCACAACTTTATTCCATCAGGATGTTTTTAGGGCAGGTAAGATTGCATTTAGTTGGATAGTATACCATAGCAGTGTCATATTCAGGAGTAATTCAATGTAGAAAGATGAGAGATGCAAGTTATCCTTCTTAAAATGGAATGTTAAATATCAGTAGAGTACACTTTATTATATTATATATATTGTATTATATATTATTACTTAAATTAAAGCTGACTTGATTACTTAGTCCTGTGACCTGGAATTCAGGAATTAATGTGTCATGCTGTGTATTAGTTCTTTTATTTATCTCATTTAGTAAAGGCTTTAAGCGTAGTACTAAAAACACACACTAGAGTTTCAGATAACAATATTTAAAACATATAAAGAGTATAAAGAAGTATAAAAGGTAATAGGAAAGCATAAGAACATTATTAATTAAATCTCCATCTAATTGACACTAGATTTTTCTGTCATTTCTTCTTTTTCAAAGCCAATAAGATCAACAAAAAACATTTCACAGTCAAAATATAACATGTAGATCATATACTCTGAAGTTAATCATACACTAGCCACTTGGCCTGGCCCTTGTGATGACATTTCTTGCTAATAATGTAAGTGTTAATTTATACGTAATTTGTCGATTCTTGTAGTTTTGTTTTTGGAAAAAATAATCTTTATTTAACTAACTTTGGCGTTGAAATAGCAATCCACAAAATCCGACCTCACCAAGCATAACAATAAAATACTGATGCCCTAAATCAAGCTGCACTGTACGCGGTTCACCGTTCACAAAAGATCACTAAAATAAAGCCCCTTGAGCAGCTTCTTGGCGATTGTAAAGAGTACACAAACCTCTGTAGGATCCAGAAAAGTAAGTATGTCAAATTGGGCAGCAGTGTGGATTTGAATAGCAAACACACACACACACACATTTTTTTTTTGTCAAAAGAGACTTTTGACTCTCTCACTCTTATTTAGTTAATATAGTTGTTATTCCTAATTGTTAGCTGCATTAGAAACTGATGTGAATCATAAAAAAGGAAAAATATTCCAAATATTTAAATATTCCAATATTTTCTTGCAAATTATTTGCTTTATGCTACAACAATCTACTGCCCAACACCCATGCAAAAAGTATCTGTGCTCACATGCCTACTGTTAATCATAATTTGTGAGCTTAACTACCCCTTTTTAGCAGATCTGTTAGTTTTTCTTTTTCTTTCTCTAGCACACACTGTTCCAGTTTGTTAATTAACTGATGTGTGCAATAAGATGTTTGTAGCAAAGAGATGAAATGTAAATTCAAGACTAAGAATTGCTGTGCTAAGCTGCCCTTTTGTATTTGACAAAATCATAAACCAGGAAAGATTTATACAGTGTGAGACAGATATGTTCTCTGTAAAATAGCTTGATGCTTCCTGTTTCTGTTTTCTGTGAATGTGTGGATCTTGATTACCCCTGACCCACTTTCGCCCTAGTCTCACTGTGTGTTCTTTCATTGTCTTCCTCTGGTGTATTTTAATGAAGGCATTTACGCAGATGTAGTGGAACAAATAAATCACTTAATGGTATTTTGTTTCAACAAGCTAATAAACAGGCTTTTTGCTCTCCTGTTTACCAGGGCTGAATGTGAAATGAAAGCAGTTACCTTTCAGAAGTAAATGAATGAGTTATGGGGCACTGAGTTAACATAGAGTGTATCTCCAGTCCACAGATTTGAGTTTGACCCTCTGACAGAATGTGCATGTGGGTGGTCACAGCCACTCTGAATACTGAACAGTTCAGCATGGCTGTTTATGGTTTTGTGTAGGAGGATTTTTTTTTGCGTTGAAACCGCGTGGCAGCACATATACAAAACCAGTCAAACTGTTATTGCCAACATAAAGTAAAGGTCAAAGATATGTGCAAAATATCAATCTGATATGCATTTTAGCTATTACTCCATGCAGAATCAATTAGGGATTGAATGAGCAAATGTTCACAGCACAGATTTTAATAGACATATTTTTCATGGATCACAACCCCATTTAACTGATAAAAGTACAATGTAAAATAAGTAAAAAACTTTGAAGTCTAGAATTTAATGTCTATAGCCCCATACAAACAAAAAGTTGAAACAAGCATACGAAGTGATATATTTTTCCTACAGTGATTAAACAGAAAAAAATTGTCCTCCACATTTAAACCATCCATGCAGTGAAATACACATATACACACTGAGTGAAGTAAGCCCACATGACTGAAGCAGTGAGCAGCCTTGTATACGGTGCCTGGGGAGCAATTGGGGTTTGTTGTTTTGCCCAAGGGCACTTCATCCATAATACTTGGTGGGTCCGGAAATCGAACCGGGGACCTTCAGGTCGTAAGGCTGATTCCTTAACCAAATTGATATCAATTAATTGCATTAACGTTCATTTTAATGACAATATGATCAGTTTGTAGTAGGGCACACTAATTCGCAGGTGAAGCTGCTCAACATTCCAGGTTTGCCATTGTTGGTTTGACAACATTCCAGGTTTGTCTTTAAAATGGTCATTGAATGAGGTTTTGTTTTATTGAATTGTATAAAAAACATGTATTAATTGTCAGTCTGTTACCATGGATGCCGAGTTCTTGTCTTCGAGCTGTAGAAGCACATGCAGTAGGATTGGCACTGTTTTGAAATAGCTAGTGACCTCCATGACGCTCCTTCTTGGCATAGTATAAAGATTATGAGCAACAAATCCTTCCATCCCAGAAGGAGGATTGACAGCTGTTAAAGAACTCAGCACTGCCAGCGGCTACTCCAGCTGCCACATCCTTAGTTCGTCACAACGGCAAAATTGGGAGAACCCAGAACCCAAAAGGGGCAGTGCCAGCGGTTATGAGTGCAGGCATTCAGTTTGGCCAGCCAGCTACATTCGTAAGACTGCTGAAGGATACAGCGCAAAGGTGGCTGCTCTCCAGAAAGTATGACATCAGAGTTATGGTGGAGAAAGTGGTGTTTTTTTATGCAGACTGCAGAGCAGGTTCAAGATCACTATCCAGCATCACTGACTGAACCTGTGCTTCTGGAAGAGGAGCATTTGGTTACACATATTAAAGCAGGTGCTTTTGCTTTTCCTGTTTCTCCCTTTTGTGTTTTTCACCTAATTCGGCATCAAAGAAACGCTGTGTATGCCTCATTATTTGTGCGATAACAAGCACCAGAACAATCTGACTTGCTGGTGCTGCAGAAACAAGCTTACTTCCATTACCGATGCCCTGCGATGGAGTTTGGGCCATTGATTTGGCTTCCCAAAGTTCTGTGACTTGCCCTGAGAAAAGCAAGGATGTGCCACAAACAAGTAAACGAAAGTAGATATAGGGCACAGATCATGTGTTGATGGATTGTGGAAGCAAGCATACTGCCCCTGAATACATGATTCAGGGCATGACAGGGAACAAGCAGCAAAGAGTTTTAAAGGGCTGTGTAGTAATGGTGTGTGGTGTAATTTTGGAACCTCAGCATGCACTGCCAAATTTAGATAGCATAAAGTGCAGGTGCAGGTTAGTCTATCACTTGTCAATTCACAAATACTGCAAAAAATTTAACTAGTGGGAACAGAGTGGCAGTCAAGAGGAAAGTGACATTGTACCAAACTGCGGATCATTTTAAGAAGCAAGTAACCAGCTATGTCTTGTTGGGAAGCCACGCCAAGCATCAGCCTGACCACAGGGTAGTAATAAGTTTGCGGTAAAACGAAAGCAGCAGTGCCATTAAAACCTCTTCCCTGTCTCTTACTGAAACACAGCTCATCTGGTGAGTGCACAGCTCATGTTTTAGTGATACTGCTTTTAGGAGAAGGTAATTAGTAGCATTTGTAGCATAATGCTTACAATTTACTTTTCCACCCCAAGGAGGCTCCAACAATCTAAAGCTGTTGGAAGTCAAGCTAGCCTTGTGAAGCTCGGAGTCTGAAAAGACTGAGACGAACAGAGTATGCAGGAAGGTTTAACAGGTATGAAATAGACAAAGGAGAATATGGTGGCTGGGATTCTTGCTTACCTTAATGAGTTGTGTCGCAAATTCTTAACAAAAAAAAAGAATTTGCAAAAAAGGGGCATAAGGGAGTGTGGTGGGCTGGTCGACTTATTTGCAGAATCAGAATCAGGTTTATTGGTCACATACGTGGTTATACATGGTACAGCCAACAGTGAAATTTTCTGTAGACCTCTCTACAGAAAATAAAATTTCTTTAAAAGGATAAGAATAAGAAAAATAGGATAGAGTAAGATAAAAAATAAGATAAAATAAAATTTAGCTATGTATTTACAATGTGCAATGGAATTATAAAGAACTGAGGCAGATCAAAGCTGTTTCTGCAGAGCAATACCAGAAAAGTCACACTTTTGTTATGTCAATATGCATTTTCTCACTTTCATCCGTTATATTTTACATGCTAGTTTTATGAACAACAACAACAAAAAACATTATGGTGTTTCTGTTAATAGCTAAAGAATGAAACATATGGTGCTTATTAGTATTATGTGGTTGTTTGAGAATTAATTGTCATTTTTTAAAATGCAATTAAAATCAAATTTAATGTCTGTATGTTATTGGTAATTTACATAATGTACAAGCAGTTCTTGTTATAAAGGTATTCTTTATTTGTTTATTTTCTTTTGTTTACTCTCGTATAACACGAAGATGCATTACGATTCCGTTTTCCGTTGCTTGTATCTCCCGTGGGAAAACTTTGACTACATTTAAAATGAAAAATGCAGAAAATCTAATTTTCGACAGACAATTGCAACGAGCAATTTCTGTTGCCAGTAATAGATGATGTTGCCTCATTCTGTGTTCTCTTTCCTTTCTCGCACTCACTCTCTTACTTACTCTATTTGGAATTGTGTTGCTTTTCACAAAAATACACTGCATTATTTAAGTTTAAATTAAGTATACTTTTTCTTATGTCTGTTGCTGTGATCTCTCTCGAGAGTTCTCTGCAAGCAGCTGCTCATCTTTCCCTGTGTATCATTACTGACCAACATTTTTTAACTGCTCAGCTGTTGTCAATGCTTGGACAAGAGCCACTTGCAAGTGTATTATAATTGTGTGTGTGTGTGTGTGTGTGTTGTGGCCTTACTGAGGAAGTACCTGTTTGGGATGGAAATTGATAATGGATGGTACACCTGATACTGCTGTACGTTGCCCAAAAGCTTTTTGCAAGTGATATAGTGCATTACTCTACCATTGTAAACATGTCAGCGTTTTCCCGAAACTGTCTGGCCATAAATCTTTGAATGTAACTGCAGCCCCAACCCATCTGCTTCTCAGTGATTTCATTATCATTGATGCTGTGGTCAAGCAGACTCCAGCAGCTCCCCCCCCCCTCTCTCTCATACACACACAGCTGGGTGATGCCTCTTTCCAATGACAGACAGCCACCAGTTGTCACTGATCCTTTCCTTATCCATAGAGGAAGTGCAAAGGTCATCTTCCAGTCATTCTCCCTGCCTCTCTTCTTCTAGGGCCAAGTATAAAAACCCTTTTTAAAAACAGTTTGTGTTGCATAAATTGACCAGTAATAGAGCTTTAAATAAATTAAATTATTTAATATATTTTAAAAGAATAATCATGCCCTTTATAACAATCATATTCAAACATACATATGCAAACATTTATAAATTATTACACAGTTTCTTTTTATTTCTTTTGGCAAAATTATATTTTGAAAAAAACATAAAATCTCAAATGTTCCATCAATTATATATAGTCCACACGTATGGGAAAAGTTAAAGCTATAAAAGTTAAGTAAAAGTTAATGTATTTTAGCTCACGTTAATTTTGCTAACCAGTTGAAAAGTGTCTAACATGCTCTGTTAAAAATACCAAAAAAAAAAAAAAAGAGTGAAATGTTTGTGAGCAATTTCTACATAATGTATTTCTACATAATGTATAATGCCTTATCTATGACAATGAAACTTTATTACAGATGTGGGATACATCAGTACTTTTAACACTTTTAGGTATTATTCTAATACTTTGCTTAGGTACTCATACTTGTATACTATTCTGATACAAGGGTACTAATCCAGAGGAGAGTAGAGAACGTTTTGGGCACTGGGCAGATATAACCACTTTGCATATATTTAAATGTTATTAATAATAAGGACTTATAAAGTAGTATTGCCACAACCACTAAGATAGTTACATTGTACACTAACAAACTGTGCTGTGTGATATGTTGACACACACACAAACACACGCATACTGTATATAGTGATTGTATATAAAGTTATCTTTGTATATAAAGTTACATTTTTGTGGAACAGAACACAAAAAGTAATGCACATAAATCAAATGTCAATGACTGGCGGCAAGTAGGTTTTTCTCTCAACCAAAGAGTACTGAAATAGACTCCAGCCACCCTCCTACTCTGATTAGGATAAGCGGCTTAGAAAATGAACAAATGATTTGTAAGTGACTCATATAGCTTGAAATTACAGTTTTAAAGGAGTGATTTATATTTTTTATTTACTTGAGGATGCATGGCTTTATTTTTAGAAACATCTGTCCATAATTTTAATTGTAGAAAATGCTAATATTTTACAAATGTAATGGTTATAACTGTGATGAGCACAGGAAAGATGTTATCACAACAAATGTATTATTTGTTATTTTTTAATGGAACACATCCCATGTCTAAAGACAAGGAGGACAAACCGAGACTAAAAACAGGATAGAAAAGGAGTAAAAGGGCCAGGGCACATGAGGTATCTAACTTGAAACATAGACTCTTTGCAGTTGATGTATTTGATATACTAAATTCAAATGTTACATACATGCATATTTTCCTGCAATTTATATTTGCACTATAGTTAATTAAAACAAATTGACACATTTTGTTTTGCCTATCCATTACGTATCAAGTTTATATTGAAAATGACCCACCCTACACTGCAGCTTGTGAGGTGTTCCTGCAGTAGTCAGTATCTATTAAAAGTGGCTTAAAGAAAGAAACAGAGTAAACCTGAATCAGATTCATTGACACCAAGGATTATTGACGAATGGGAGGATTTAGTGCTAGACTCTGTGGTCCGATCGAACTGACGAGCTGCTGTAGCTCAAATTGCTAAACAGATTAATGCTCTTTCTAAAAGAAAGATGTTACAATACACAGTGCATTAAAGTTTGTTGCACATGTGGCTGCACAGCTGCAGACTAGTCAGATTATTTCATACTTATGTGTTTTATAAGTACTCTTGTAGGGCTTACCCATGTTGTAGTAGAGTCAACATAGAACTGCTAAAAACTTGTTCTTAAGTCTGATGCTTAAGAAGGTTTTCAGGAAACACTCTGTGTACTTAAAATTACATTGTTCTTATAGTTGTTTGTAAATCACTATGATTAAGTGTTATAAGGAATCACTCCAGGTTTTAGTGCTACCTTAAAACATTAAAACTGTAATTTGTGACCCACAGTCTACTGTTACTATTTCTCCTTTGGAAAAAAAAATTAAAACCTGTATTAGTGAACTTCTCTTTCGTGCTTTTCACAGCTGCAGAATCTGAATGCTGCTGTACTGCTTCGAGTATGTGTGATTACATGTGTGCATGTCCGCATTCCGTTTGCACAGATGTCATTTCTGTCTTACATACTGCCAAGCCTTATAGTCAGTGTAAACTTTCGAAATATAAATAAAATTCATGTTTTAATTCATTGAATAGTATAAAACTACTGAAATCATGTGTAAATTAACCTATTTTACTTGTATACATTACAGTATATGAAATGGTGACCCAAAAGCAATTGCTGGCAAAGCAGTCAGCAGTAATGAAAAATTCCTCCCATTCCCTTCACATAACAATACAGAGACAGAGGAGTACACTGAGCAACAGACTACTCCTGCCCACTGCAGGAACGTTTCGTTTTCATAGGTCACTCCTCCCTACAGCCATAAAACCACACAACTCTAATTCATTACTTAGTCAACTATGCCAATCATCACAATCTGTACCAATACCACATACCATCTTGACCTATTTAAACCACTGCCTGCATTACTGCACTTAACATACTCATTATGATCCTCAATAATGTGATACTGCAGTTTAGACTTTACTTGTAGTCTGATTTTATTATATATTTTTTTACTCGATTTTTTCTTTACTGTGCAGTATGCTGCACATATATATGTATGCCGCTGAAACAACAAATGTTTCCTCCTGGAAATCTCTTATCTTATCTATTAAATGACAAAGTTTTTAATTGTACATGATTAATGAGATTTATAAATAGTAATAGTATTAGAGATTTAGCAACGAAGCAGCCAACAATTGCACAAGCTGCTAATAATTGCCAATCTGTACAGCAAAGGAAAAATGATATTTTCTGTAAATAATACATTAATATGAGAGCAAACATCATAACTAAGTAAACACAAAGGAACACACACAGAGAGAGGGAGAGTCTTTTCTTTGAAACCTGTTGTTCAGTGAGAAATTTCATGTTGCTTTGACCATGAGCAGTCACACTGGGTTTCACATACTTTTATTGTTCAGTCATCCTCATGCTTTTAAAACAGAATAGTTTAAATGTGAATCTGTGTGAATGTGAATGGCAATAATAAAAAAGTAAATAGGAAAAGAAAGTAATAAGCTTAAAGGTTACAAATATTACTGAATCATACTTTGGCGAAAAAGGCAAAGCGTTATTTAGTTACAGTAGTACACAGACATAGCAGGGGTATCCTACAAAGATGAAAGGTGTGATGTGTTTGTCTTAACACATTTATCTATTCTACTCCATGGCAAAAATTAAAGCAAGAAAAACTTGATACTTTTCAAATTGATTCTGCACTTGAGTCACCCCCTCCTACAATGCATTGCCTGTGCAAAATAAACTTCCTGCATGCTTCCTGTCAAGAAAAACATTGACGCTCTGTGTGTGGGCTTTTTATGTCCTTTTATTGAAATCTGTGTTTTTCCCTTTCTCTTACTGTCCCATTCTCTTTCCTTCTTCCATAATTACAAGAGGATGGGGATAAAAGGCCTGAGCTCTCTAATCTGGACTGAGCCTTTTACACAATTACTTACTCCTGTACCACACACACTTACAAAGCCCTGTATGTAGAATAGGTGCATACATAAAAAATGAAAGAAAAAAAAAAAAAAAAAAAAAAAAAAAAAATATATATATATATATATATATATATATATATATGTATGAAAAGAAAAATCTTTTGTAGTATTTAACTGTCATAGAAATTTCCCTGGTGAAGATAAAAACAAAAAAGCTATTTCATGTGAAAGTGAAAGGAAAAGCAACAATCCGTTGATGTAAAAATGTTAAGACATAACTGACTAAAGCACAAAGTACTTTTTTTATGTATCTCCAGATGACAGTATGTACTAGTATGTATTTAAAATGTCAAAGAAAAACAACTCCTAAAGAAAGCCCAGGAAAACAATAGGAGATAAAGCAAACTTAATATAGAATGTATCCAGTCATTCTGCCAGGCAATCTAATCTAGGACCATGTTGTAAGAATTGTCAGTCAATGGTCCCAAAGTCCCATAAAGCATCTGTCTTTTAAATGACACTGCTAAACTACAGGCATTTTTTAGGAGCTGTCCTAAAAATGTGAAAATCATGTTGGGGACAATGAAGCAGGAAAATTCATAAAAAGATTTCCAGCTTACAATTTCCACGGTCTGGAAAGTCATCAAAAATGGCAGTAAAGAGACACTGTTAAAGGCCAGGAAAGATTGAAGCACTAAAAATCTTAGCAAGTAAAAGCCTGTATATGGTATCAATGACCTGAAATATGCTTTATCTGTTGCATCACCCAATATATTTTAAATGAAACTCATATTACCTGTGACTTTGACACAATAAAGTCAGCTCATACAATACATATATACTGTAAATAAATAGCCGTATTTGTGATATAAAAAACGACAGTAACACTGACATTGCAATGACTTACTTTAAGTAAGTGTTGGTGGAAGAAGTGTGTTTTGTCCTGCAGCCTTACTTTGGTTTTACAGTTTAAGTTCCCTTTCATTAACAAACTTTGTAATAGTTTCTACCAGCTGGTTGTAATTGTTAGAACACTCCTCAAGGTAAAACACAAGAAGAGAGAGAATAAACAAAATAATGAAGCATGGAACAGAAGGAAAAGGTCATCAAAGCTCTGACTTATGACATATTTTCACTCAATATTAAGTCTAAACACAGCTTCATGCAGCTTCCTTTTAGCAATCACACCTTAAACTGTGGTGTCAAACATTCAAACATGCAGAAATATGATCAATGAAAGAGTTAAAAAAAAAAAAAAAAAACATTAATCCTGCATCCTAATTACAATTTTGATCACTATATATAAAAAGGGAGCGCATAATTTCATTAAAAGTAAACTATTAATTATTAAACTATTAGGTACAGTGGTAGAGTGATCATGCCATGGACTCTTCTGAAATTCATCATTCACTTCACATGCTGTAAATATATAAATAGGATGCCAGGATAACGATTCCAAGCAAATGTTAAAATTCACAATGAATTAGATCTCAAGAGACCTAAGCCGAAGGTTTTACCATGACCCTCAGTTCCCAGAGCTTAACATCAAGAATATGAATATGATGATTAACAAAACTTAAATTACTAAAAATACCACTTTAGAATCTCAAATGCTTGCTGTGTTATGTTCAAACAGCAAACTGAAATATCAGGGGATTTATATTGACCAAAATAAAACCTGATAGAGAAACACTAAACAAAAATTGCTTATGGAATAAACACAGAATCGTTTATATCCAGTCCAGCAATAATTTACTTGGAAACTGTTACTGAATTAAATAGCAGTATACATCATTTTAAAATAACCATTTAATAATTTAACAGTAATTAAAAAAAAACGGCTAACGGCTAATATGCCTCACCGACATATTTGTTTGGATGAAGGCCCGTCATCTCAAATTAAATTTAGCAAAAACAGAGCTTCTCATAATCTCAGCTAAACCCACAATCCATCACGACCTGACCTTCCAAATTGATGGCTCCACAATCTCTTCAACCGATTCAGTCCGTAACCTTGGTTTCACAACAGACTCCCACCTTAAAGTCTTAAATCATGTTATCAAAATTGCCCGTTCCTGCAGATTCCTTCTTTATAACATAAGGAAGATCAGACCTTTCTTGACTGAACATGCAACCCAACTGTTAGTTCAAGCCCTCATCCTATCCCGACTTGATTATTATCATGCGTTACTTGCCGGTGTCCAAACTCTCTCTTTTCAAAATACACTCCAGCTTGTTCACTTCACTCCAGTGATAATTGCCGCCTGGCGATTCTAATTCTCATTCCGTGGTGCTCACCACTGCAAAATGGTGGAACGATCTTCCCAACTCTGTCCGTAATGCAGAGTCACTGGGCAGTTTTAAGAAACTACTGAAGACGCATCTTTTTAACAAATACCTGTTGTAGGGTATAAAAAATGTAAAAAAAATTTAATTAAAGGGGGGGGGGGGGCGCAGCATCATATAATGATCAGGTTTGATAATTATACAGTGTAGTTGGTTTTCTTCATAACTACTGACTTGTGATGTTCTCATTTGTAAGTCACTTTGGATAAAAGCGCCTGCTAAATGATTAAATGTAAATGTAAATGTAAAGTCATGAATGCAAACTGCTTTTTCTTTATGATTGCAGAACGAGCATGCATACAAAAGAGGATAGGATTTTGTTGGTAAACACTCCTCAAAATATACAGTAATTAATCAGCTTCATTAAAACATATGAATAGTATGCCACTAAAGTAACCGTCCTCTATGTGACTATGTCAAGGTTTAGATCAAAAGTCATTCTGACAATATGGCAAGACTTACTAAACCAACAGCACGGTGATGTCAGCCAGTACATACAGAAACTTCTGAATGTGGACCAAGCCTGCTATATTACCAATTCCACTTGAAAATATTTTTTTAAATACTTTTTTTTAAGTCAGTTAATATTTTGTTTTATAAGTAAACATAAATGTATAATGAGCGCCAAAGTTATTAATACCCTGTCCCATTACATTTAAACTGAAAATTAAATGTTTAATCAATGCTTGATAATTAAAATACTGTTTTGACTGCATCTGGGTCTACAGCTGGGTTGTTTTTATATTTTGAAACAATATGAAGCCTGTAAATATCCACACAGTAATTTTTCACTGACCACAAAATAAAACTGGAAATGTGTTATTTCCATTCTTACTCTGATATCCTTTTTATAGATGGAGGTAAAGAGCTGTAATGAACAATCAAGAAAATAAAACCTAGGAACCTGGAGAGTAGACTAATTTCAGATTATTTTGAATATATTCTTTAATGTCAACATGTATGATGAAATGAGACTTGCTGTTGTGAATAGCCATCAAACGTTGCACAAAGTACTATCTACCTAAATGTATATATACACACACCAATAACAATGATGTACATTTCTTGAATGTTTTTGCATTTTAATAATTCTAAACCATATTTTTTTACCATATATGTTAATAGTTTCAGTGTGATTTACCAGTTTTTAACATTAAAAATACTATAATTTTTTCTAATACTTACTTTGCCATTGTAATGCAGAATCTTATTATTATGCTGCATTGAACGCAGTGTGAAAAATAACAAAAATTATATTCACCACTAAGAGGGCTTAAATAGTGTTCTGGATGCGGCAGTATCATTAAAAACCTTATATAAACAAGCAGAAAGATGAAAACAGGGCAACACAACAATAAAAACAGAGCTTAATATGATCAACATCAAAACAGAGGGAACTAACAATCAGGCCAAACAGTTCAAAAGCAAAAAAGCAAGACTATACAGAGAAATGAGCAATACAGGTATACTGGATGTAGGCCAAAGAAGAAAATAAACAAAATTGAGGACTAAATAGATCTTAACGGGAGACAAATCAGAGAACAGAACTGAAGGTCTGGACACCACTTAGTGGCAGATGTCACTTGAATGAACAAATCAATTCAAACAAACACCACAAACCTTTAAGTGAAGGCCTAAACAGAGGTATCATGCTGTATGTGGTGAAAAACAAGTCAGAGCAAAGAAGTGATAATTAAAAAAAATTTTCTTAGGGTGATCACTAAAGGAGAATAAACACAATAAGGAAACGAACACCAAGAATAGTGTCAAAATAAAAGCCAAAAGCAAAGCAAGGCCAAACTCTCTGCCAGCATGCTTCCCTTTGTCATACAGATCTACAAAGTGCACAATAAAGCAGAGCTTAGCATGATACACATCCAAACAAAGAAAACTAACAGGCAGGCCAAACAGGTCAATAGCAAATAATGCAGGTCTAAGCAAAGCAATGAGAAAAAGAGGCCTAATACAAGCCAACAGGATGTAGACCACAAAAAAGCAAGATAGTGCTGAACTGGACCTAAAAGAAGACAGACCAACACAGAGAGCAAGGTCAGATAAAGGTCTGGGCAGTATTTAATGGTGGTCACATGAATAAATAAGTAAATTCAATGAATACAAAACACAACAAACTTTGAAAATGAGGGAGTCAAACAAAGTCTTATATATATATGGTGAGAAACCAATCAGAACAAAGAAAAGATAATTAAAACAAAACCCACAGAGGGTGATTAACAAAAAAGAATAAACCCAGTGTACCAAAGTAAACAGGGAACATATAATGAATTAAAACAATTAAGTATAAAAATATGTTAAGCAGAATAAAAGACACTACCATGGTGTACATATAATATTTTTTTCTACAGTGCTGCTACAGAAAGCAAAAGATTAAGTGTTCTATTTTTAGCAGTCAAGAATGTAAATGGATCGATCACCAACACATGGATGGTAGGTAATTCCTATCATTGTTATTGCATTAAGGAGCTGGCAATGCCTCTGTACCTTAATCAATCAAAGCCTGACCACATCCCACCCCCACCCCACCCACAAACCAGTGTGTTTGCATGTGTCTGTGCTTTTAGCAAACACAGTGTTCCAGATTAA
Organism: Corydoras maculifer; assembly: GCA_019802435.1. NCBI lineage: Eukaryota > Metazoa > Chordata > Actinopteri > Siluriformes > Callichthyidae > Corydoras > Corydoras maculifer. Next base: position 1,634,385 of record JAFMOD010000226.1, read on the forward strand.
GCACTGAAGTCTGTCTCATGAATGTACTAGTTTCCAACTGTCTCTCACAAAGGGTAAGCCCTTGAAATACGCATGTCATCTGCATAGGAACATAGCTTCATTCTTTTCTCTCTGAGGATTATTAAGCTTTGGTTAAGCATGATGGCATTAAGACTCCAGCAGTGGCTATTTCAGTTTTGTCTCATGCGGCACAGCAGGTGCATTGTTTGTATGTCACCTTTGTGGTTGGTGGGTTTTGTGTTATGAAAATAAACCTGAAAGGTATTTACTTCTTGACTGATTTATACTGTTCAGACACATAAAGTCAAGATGAAGGTGTGGCTTTTTATCTACTCTAACTAATTGAAAGACATGGAAATGCTCAGCAGCCATGTAATGTTTTTTATAAGTTAAACTCCTTTTATTATTTTTATTAGTTAGTAATAAAGTTAATTAACTAATGTAACGCATCAGTTAGAGATTGTAAATCCTTAGATTAATTTACTAGTGTCCATCCATGCACCAATGAAACAACGGTGCCTACTACTTCTATAATTCCTCATAAACACCGGTTGCCACAACAACTGTAATCCTTCATAAACAACAGTTGCCAAGATGTTATATCCATTCAAAACAATAATGAGGAATCCATACTCCTGCCAGAGTTTTGGTCTTAGGCATCCCTCAACATCGTTTAATGGACATACTGATACAGTCCCATAGGAGAATGCAACATTAGAGGCCTATGAGCACAAGAAACTGCGCTATATACACACTGCGCTGTCTTTATTCATTCATTCATTATCTTCCGCTTTTTTCTATATTAGGGTCGCAGGGGGGTTTCCCCATGCCCATCCAGGGGAGAATGTTTCGGGCGCTGGGCAGATACACCCAGGATAGGGCGCCAATCTATCGCTGGGCACACACTCACACACAGACACACACACAAACACACTCTACATGGGACAATTTGGAGAACTCAATTGACTTGATCCATGTTTTTGGACTGTGGGAGGAAACCGGAGAAGCCGAAGGGGAGACACGGAGAGAACATGAAAACTCCACCCAGATGGAGATTCGAACCAGGAATCCCTAGCACTGAGAGGCGAACGTGCTAACCACTAAGCCACCGTGCCACCCGTGCTGTCTTTATGACAGACAATAAGATCAGTCTCTGGGATAAACGGGAAAAAGTAGTCAGTGGATATGGATCAGGAGGAAGGATCTTTGTTGGGCTTAATGAACATCAACCTGTCCAACCCCCGATTGAAAGGTACAATACTGATAAGTGTGTCCCACCACTCTCAACATCAAGGCATACCTCATGTACCATCCATCTTTGCTTTTAACAATCATGAGTTGCCAAGTATATAATTGAGAATGCATAAGTTGTTATATGTGTGTTCTCCACTACTGTACATGAAGCAGTGTTAAAATCAAGTGTGTGACACCTGTGTCAACACTTTAAACAGATTAATAATGCTTCACAGGGACCATGTGAAGCAAAACTTTTTTTGTGCACAAGTCAGTATAATAAAATTGCAAAGCTGGCTATCCACCTTCATCATACACACACACACGCACACACCCTGTAATTTGAAGCACAGTTTTATATTCACAGAAGACAGTCTGGCTAGAGCAGTGACAGTCCTCTGACAGAGAACAGCAGCAGGCAATTGTTAGCTACCCAGGCACTGCATGGCTCCACTGACCACTGCTGCCTGCAGGGTACAATGTGAGGACTGTTTAAAATAGTCAGGCTTTTAAAATGGTCATATCTATTTTTGTTGCTATTAGCATTTTTATCTAATGACAACTCCTCACTATTTTCTTACATTACAGTGTGTATGACATTAAGATCCTTGTGCGCAGTATCCTTGTGTCCATGTGTGCAGTCCTTTCATATCCTTATAAAACATTACGTATTATTATCTGACATTTTTAAGCCTTATTTTTTAAAATGATCTAAAATATTTTCAACAAACTGTAAGTTGCTCTTGATTATTTTCTATATATTCCAGGTCATCTAAGGTCATTTAATATCCTACCAGTAATACATTTTATTATAATAATAACAACAAGGATAAAGTTGGAAATGCAAATTATTATACTTTATATTAAATAACTTTAATAATCATTAACAGCTTAAGATTTAAAAAAAATGCATCATACACAAAGATAACAAATGAAAATAAACCAAAATCAAGGTAATAAAAATGAAAGCCACAGGATTTATATAAAAAAATATTTAAAAAATTGGTGGTTATGATCATAAAATCAGATTCTGAGTCACAGATAAATTCACATTATATGCACATCTACTGCTGTCTCACATTTGAATTTTATTATGCACCATCACTTACAGCTAAAGGTTGGTTACTATTTAAAGACCTAATGGTTTTGGAATAAGGTACCCGCCTGTACTTTATATAATAAGATTCCCATTTTTAAAAAATAAAATGCTGCATGTCATATTGAATCAAAAAGAAATTAGCTTTGTCTGGTATTCCTGCACAGAGCTGCGAATAACCTAAAAACAGAAATTTATTGCAGAAATTTAATTTCAGGGATGAACTACAGACTGATGTTACAGACTCACAAGAATGCAGGCTTTTGTCTGGTGACACAATTACTCACTATTTAGTGCATATGTGCCATTGTTTTACATTTATTTGTGCACATATGGTAAAATAAATCAAACTGATTTATTTTATCACATGTAAAATATACACTTGGATATGCTATTAGTTTTCATTAAAGATTAATAAATAATATATATAAAAACTATAAAACTAAAAACAAAACAATTAATTAAATTGTTAATACAATTATTTCAACTAAATAAGAACACCTAAGAACACCTTTTACAGTAATAAAACTACAGTAACCTAGATTGGCATCTGTTTTTTAATTTTTTTTTCATAGAACACTTTGTAATTTGAATGAGTGCAAGTGAACAAAACAATTTTAAGGCTAAGTAAAGATTTTAGTATTTTTACATTCAATAAAAAAATTGCTTGTCATGACTTAAGGTGTTGCTGCTAAAAAATAAAATAGCAGTCAAAACATATACTGTAATTACTTTTAAAGTTCAATCAGCCTGTGTAATTCTGGGTTCTATAGAACCACAATTGAGCTACATATGGCTGTGCACTGTCACTTATTCTTGCAGCAGCCCACACACAGTAGCGGCAATACAATATTTCACATCTGCCTGAGAATGTAAGTGTGTGGGGGTTGTCAGCTATTTTATTTTTGTGTGCTTTATACTCAACTGATTATAAATCTGAACACAGCGGCATGCTCATATATGGCTGCATGTGATGGAAACTTATAAGCAAAGTATGTGTCTGTGCACTAAACCTATTCATATAGCAGTCTATGATTTGTGTAGTAATGCAAATGACAAAAACTGTGAGTCGGGTTGACTGTTTTTTTTTAAACAGTAAGGTATGAGTCCATATTTATGAATATAATTAAACAATTCATATAGTTCCATAGATGGATTTAGTGTTATGGTTACAGAGATGCCCCTTCAACCAAGAATACATATATATATATATATATATATATATATATATATATACAGTGGGTTGCAAAAGTATTCATACCCCTTGAACTTTTCCATATTTTGTCACATTACAACCACAAACATAAATATATTTCACTGGAATTTAATGTGAAAGACCAACACAAAGTGGTATACAATTGTGAAGTGGAATGAAAGTTATACATGAATCAACAATTTTTTTACAAATAAAAAACTGAAAAGTGCGATGTGCAA
>JAFMOD010000226.1:1638185-1666100 GCA_019802435.1 Corydoras maculifer
AGGGGGCTGAATAATTTTGCACATCGCACTTTTCAGTTTTTTATTTGTAAAAAAATTGTTGATTCATGTATAACTTTCATTCCACTTCACAATTGTATACCACTTTGTGTTGTTCTTTCACATTAAATTCCAGTGAAATATATTTATGTTTGTGGTTGTAATGTGACAAAATATGGCAAAGTTCAAGGGGTATGAATACTTTTGCAACCCACTGTATATATATATATATATATATATATATATATATATATATATATATATATATATATATATATATATATATATATAGGGAGTAAATCATTAGTGAAAAAAAAAGTGTCCTTATATTTTATACTGATACATAAATACAAAAAAAACCCCAGAAGGTTTTATTGCCATTTTTAAATGCAATTTACATTAGCAAAATGTATACAGTGGCCAATTAGGACTAATTTCATTTTATATTAAACTTAAAGTCAGTTTATAGTTTTGCTTATTTGTTGCCTTTTTGGAGTATAATTTGTGTTTGTAATGTACTTTTTGGTTTTCCAAACCTGAAGCTCCTCCACATATGTATGATTATATATGCAGGGTTTTAAAATTTTTTTTTAGCAAGACCACAATTAGCAGTTAATTAGGCACAGAGCTCAGTGTGAGGAACTCTCCTGCTGGGGCTATCTACATAAGACGTATTTCCATATCACTCATATTCAATCTCTTCCACTTTTTGCCCCTGTACCCTTTCACTCCCTTACACAAACAAATTAGCAGCCCCAGTTTTCTACCACATTGCTTAAAATGCCATCTGCTTATCACAATGCTTACGGCTGGTACAGCATTGCTTCGGCAAACTAACCTCATGCTACCAGTACATTGTATTCTTGTCTGCTCCTTCCAGAGACATAGATTACATAGTACAACACCACACACACACATATACACATTTAAAATTTTCTGGAAACAAATAGTAATGCCATTACAGTACAATCAGTGATTCATATAAAGGCTTTCTGTCATTAAAGGAAATATAAGACCTAAACAGTAATTCAAAGTCCTATTTTAAAAATATATTCACATGTTTTAACATCTGGATTAACATCAGCATTACTGTCAGGTAATATAAATGCCTGGAGCTTCAGAGTGATTGAATGTAAAAATAAATACCAATGCAATTGAATTAGTGATATCCATAAAAATACATTATTATAGATTATTATGTGTATGAAATGAAAAGTTTATTCAACTATATATATTTTTATTTGACGGCATGTGCATGATTCAAAGGGAAAAGAGAAAGATTAAGGTTTGACCATCTTTAGGAGGTGCTGGAGAAGACTATAGATTTTTGTGAAATGGACTTGCCCAGAGTGTTGAAACAATGCCACGTTTTTGGTCAGAGAATCAACATAAGGCTGATAGCGAATAGTAATGTTTTTAACAAAAGTTAAATGTTAGATTTTGTCTCACCACCTTATTTGAACACTCAACACAGTAGTGTTAAGTGGAAAAGAAAACTAGCAGAGTATAAGCCTCTCACTTTGAAAGAAGAAGGTCACGCTGACAAGAGGAACACAAAAATACTCCTAGCTCAACTACATTTGTGTGTGTGTGTGTGTGTGTGTGCAAAGGAGAGTGTACAAAGACGCTGAGAGGTACTTTGGCGCAGAAGTGTGTGTTGGCTGTTTGTTTACATGTAATTGAGGTTACAGATGACAGAGTCATCTAACACACAGGAGAAGAGGGGAGGAGATAAAGAAGAGAGGTGTGGAGAGAAGACGAGGTAGCTAAGCTGGGCACTGCCTGCTTAATTATGTAAGAACCAAAATTTTGATTTTGGAGGTCTACCGGTTCTATAAACAAACAGAGATATTATTGTGTAACATTTGCTTATATTGTCTGATCACAATATATTTATATTGAGAAATAAGTACCTCCTTAATGTAATGACACGCTAAAAGCATACGCAGCATTTATTTCTTTGTTCCTGTGTAAAATGCACTTTCAGCTGCAGTATGCACAGGTTTCTGTTGCTTTTTAGTCGAGTCCAAATCACCGGCTTCATTAATCCCCTAAAGCCAAAACTGATTTGTTTCTGTAATATTGTTGAGCGCTTGCCAATATTTTCTTAATTGGCATGAGCATATATCACTGATACAATCTCATTTACTCCTGTAAAGCATATCCTTGTGTTCTATGGGTGTTTCTTGTTTACCAGGCTACCATTGCTTTTTCTTCTGTTTTAATCATCTATTATTTAGAAGAATGTTGTTGTTTTTTTTGCTAAACGGCATATGATTATAAAAGTGTAGCATGCTGATATTTATCATTTTAGAAACGTACAAATAAAGATTCAGTTTTAAAATGTTGAGCTTTTAAAAACCCAAAATTCAGCTTTTATTAGCATTTATTATGTGGTTTGCTTAGCAGTTTTTTTATATGTCTCCATAAATACTCAGCAGATTATAACAGTCAGTACAGCTTGATATTCTTTGTGTACTGCAATGAAAGGCATTGTATTAAATATGAGAAACTGTAAAATAACATGTTCACTGATATTTTGAGACTTTACGCCTTATCATATATGAAAATTCATTGAACTTAGAGAATTCAAATGGACTTAACAGCAAAGCATAAGTTGACCTTACTGGTACACTTCTATGGAAATCTACTTAATAATGAAAGCAAAAATACCTAACATAGCCTTACAAAACGATATGTTTTTTAACATGTTTTATGTAACTTGTTACTCTGTACTTTTAAAACTTTATTGTCTTAATTTATAATTTAAAATATGGTCAGTAGATACAGACACAGGTTTTTATTATTATTTCTTCTTCTTCTTCTTCTTCTTCTTCTTCTTCTTCTTCTTCTTCTTCTTCTTCTTCATTTTAAGTAAAATAACCCTAATACTCTGTGCTGATCCCAAAATTTTGAACAACGCAAGGTGATTGTGTGTATATTCTTGACATGTGTATGTTCACTGGTTGTAGCCCTGCCACTTGCCATACACTTAACCCCTTTGCAGCTCTGCCCATTTCTTTGCGGGGTGAAATAGACTGAATTCCTTTCCCTCCCCCTTTCCTGCTCTACCCGCTAAAGCCCTGGAACCAGTTTGTTTTCTAAAATTCCATCAAGCAGCATGCCGCTTGCATGCTCCAGATTCAATTTCCTGTTTGGCTGCCGTGCTGACGCCCAGCGTCATGTCTCGAGGTGCGTTCCACACATCTTTAACTCAAAGGGGCCGAAGTGAGCTGCTGACAGCCTTTTATACTTTGATGTGATGATTGATTGACTGTGGCCGGTCCCTGAGCCAATTACAGACAGATTGGTGGGACACTGGCAAAGGTCTAAAGTGAGGAGGTCTATTTGCATGTAGCATTTTCAAAATGCCACTTTTCATTCAGGCTGTAAACAGTGTGCTTGTTTCAGATTCTCTCTGGGGCCTGCACTAATGCCAAAGAATGGCTATGCCGCTTTTTATCCTGTTGGAAAATTCTTGCTGCACATTCATTTCTGATACATGACATCATCAAGCTCATGCATGCATATTTTATGCATATAATATTATCCAACGGGCATTTTACTCAAAAAAGAAATGTCATAAAAAGTTCTGTTACTCTTTGTCTGTCATTAGACAAAGCTGTTAAACAAATTTAAAGTCAAGCTTTTCTATCAACTGAGAAAAAAATCTTACACCAAATAAGTAACTCTCCTTTTCTTGAGCAGTTATTTGTCACAAGTCATAAAACAGTAGCTTCAAGCTGACAAAGCAGTAAAGTGCTGAGTGCATAACGGACATCCAATTTTGATGAACGCCTTTGTCATAAAACAAGTCAAACCATTAGTACCTAGTGTACATTAACTCTCATATGAGCAATATGCACATTGTGATAGGCAAATTGTAATGATGGTTGTAGAATGGTGGTCTTACTTTTACTTTGAGAGCTTCAATATGTATATCTCACAATCAATAAAGCATTAGTGTGCTGTATGAAATAGTGCACTCTGTAACGATATTCAGTCCACTCCCATAGTGATGGATGAGAACTCCATTTGGTTGAAGGCAGACGAGTCGGCTGATGAGAAAGAGGCTGGCTGAGGGCCAGGCATTTTGCAGCCTGTCACTGTCAATCAATTCACTGATGTGTCTGACTGCGAAGGTGTGGGTTTGTGTGTATGTGAGAAAGAGATGCATCATTACACATATATTTCATGGACCCTTGACCTGCTAACGCTACTTGTTTTCAGCTGCATATGCCAAACTACCTTGTTAAGGGAAACCTCCAATTAATTGAATTCATTGAAATGCAGATAAGGAACAGTAAAATGGAAGCTGACAAGTTTTCAGATTTTGCAGAGGAAAAACAAAGGAGGAAGAGAAAATAAAAATGCAAAATGTCGACTGAGAAATACAAATTTTACTTCATTTTTGAGTTTGTCTGGCAGGCAATAAACCCAACAGCAATAAACTGACATTCATTTGCAATAACCAGAAAAAGGTATATTACCTCAACAAATAAGGCTGGTTTTGCATGACTAATGCCTTATTTTGCTCTACAGAAATGCTGGTCGATTTCTGTTAAGCAGTTTCAGCAGGCAAAATGAGAACGCTAAGCAAACCTTCAGGACAGATTGTCATTAAGGTGTTTCACAGTAAATCAATACAAATATTTTTTGCAATTACTACTTCATGAGAAGAAAAGTCTAGAAAGTCTATCTGGAAATTAACTTAAGGCTTCACAGGCAGTCATGGTGTTTATACTGCATTCTGACAGCTAGCTTCTGGCTAGTTTAGTTTAACAGGACCACACCCAGACTTAAACATTACCTCAATGCAGCAGTAAGCTGATCTGAGCACAACAGTATGCAGGAATGGCCGGAACTTTTGCACTTCAGTTGGTGCCTGAATACTCTCTGTGGAAGAGTTGAATGTGTGGCGATCGGTGATGTAATCTGATCTTCAGTCACTAACTACCAGTTCTATAAGATGCTACTAGAGTGGTGATGGGAAATCCGGGGTGCTGGAGTTCTATTACAAGTGTCCGTATGTGTGAGTGTGTGTGTGTGTGTGTGTGTGTGTTATTCAAGAAGAGAGCTTGGCCTTTGTGACCTGGCCTTGATAGTACTATATGGGCAACAGGGACAGGCATGCCAGACGTTATGGGCTTATTTATTTACTGTAGCACAGACAACTCACTCAATTCACCTGATCGCATTACTGCAAACAAAAAACAGACAGAAAGATAAGATGGGAACAGAAATGGAAAAGATGAGGGTCAGAATATGGTGGGCAAGTGTGAGATGAAAATGAGATATGGTGCTAGAGGGTGAGATAGATGGTGAGAAAAAAAGACAGGCTACACAATCAGTCAATGAAATGACATATATGGTGTGAGAGAGAAAAGTGCTTCCATTACAGCATCCCCTTCTCAGGTGATAGAATATGTGTGCAGGCTTCACAATGAAGGTGACAAATTTTAAACAGATGGGGGACACCACTTCCTCCTAGTAATATGAGAAGAAAAGACTGGGGTGTGTACTTGTGGTCCAAAAATATCCAAACATCTATATTTGGCATGTGAAGCTTATTCAAAATGGATGCAGGGGAAATGCAGCCTGAGAGAAAAGGTAGTCTAAAAAATTTATAAAATAACCTTTTATCTCAATCCATTGTTAAGCACATTTCTGTAAAAGTCCATACGTACCTGTCTGTATTGTCCCCCTTTTCCTTAAACAAGGAAATCAAGGAAGGAAATTATTCATTCATTCATTATCTCCCGCTTTATCCTCTATTAGGGTCGCAGTGGGGTTCCCCATGCCCATCCAGGGAAGAATGTCTCGGGCGCTGGGCAGATAGACCCAGGAAAGGGCACCAATCTATCGCTGGGCACACACTCACTCACACAGACATGCACACAAACACACTCTATATGGGACAATTTTTGAGAATTCAATTGACTTGATCCATGTTTTTGGACTGTGGGAGGAAACCGGAGAACCCGGACACGGGGAGAACATGGAAACTCCACCCAGATGGGGATTCGAACCGGGAATCCCTAGCGCTGAGAGGCGAACGTGCTAACCACTAAGCCACCGTGCTGCCCGGAAGAAAATCATATGATACAATTTGCACAATGCAATGAGATTAATTATAGAGGGTTTATTTTTGCTCATCTTTGTAATTTAAAGATTGATTTAAATTAAAATACACTGCAATATATGAAGCAGGAGATCACCAGACTGTTCGGTGCAGAAGGATGGTTAGTTCAGGCTATGAGGAACTTTTTTCTTTCTAAGCTGTGAAACTGCAAATGAGTCAAAATGTAGCACAAGACTTGAAGTGAGTGAGAACAGTGCAGACGAGGCCATTATTAAATAAAACTTTGACGGCTTCTCTCATGACTAATTCATAAAGTTCAACGTGTTTCTCACCCGCACAGCTGACAGCCCTATCTAGGTCATGTCGTAATGCTGCCGTTTATTGCCCAGTGCCTGCTTGCGCCTGAACGGCTCACATAGTGCAGATAGTGTCACCAGGACACAATAGTGAAGGTGGGTCTTTATTAGGCGTTTAGGTCTTATAACAGGCTCATGATTATGTATGAATACACAGCTTGAACGACTGTCACCTAATAGGCTGATTTTTCACATGGAATAACTGAAAAAAGTCAAAACAGTACAGTGACAGAATAAAACAGAAAACCAAATACAGGACAAGGGAAATCCCACTGTTAAAAATCACATAAAGCAAATAATTGTGTTACCGATAATTCTGAAGCAAATGTGTTCTTAATGAAATAAAATGTACTTACATACCATTGTTGTTGCAAAGCTTGTTGCAGCTTTATCCACAGAGATTGCACAAAACTGCATGAGTTCAAATGTAATTTCCGGTATTTTATATAATAGAAAATACATTTAGAAGGATGTAGTCTTAATAAGTCTATTAAGCAAGGTAGATCATAGACTAGATCTCACCTAAAGTATGTATATCTGAAGAACCTTAGTTTCTTACATGTTAATGGAAGTGTTTGAAATATCCCTAAGTTAAGAACAAAAGCCCAGTAAGAGGGTATAAGGGGTAAAGAACTTGTCTGTACAGCATTTACCAAAGTACTTGGCTCACAGACCCCTAAATGATTTTCGCTCGGCTAGAGTCTGACAATAGAAACCATGATGCTGGCAGCTTCTTACTCTTCCACCTCAACTGTGCAGATTTGAGAGAACAAAGAGCAGATTAGCCCTTTAATTAAACACCCTACTATTACATACATTTAAACAGTCAATTTGGAGCATGGTAGCTATCCATATAATCATATATTTGGATTTCTATAAAGTACTCACATAAATTTATACACTTAATAATATAGTTTCTGTAGATATAAGGATTATTTATAATGTGTATATTACAGGATATTAGTATTTTAGTGTATCAACAAACTGCTACGAATCAGCAAATTTTGTGAACCCTTGTGACATTTTCTATATTTTGGCAAAAATATGAGTTACCCTCATCTAAATGAGATAAGTTAACAAACATTGGTTTGCTCCACTCTCGGCACAGTTGATGCAACAATGTCAGTGCAGGATCAGTTTTGCACCTTTTTTATTTATTTTGTGTAGGATTCACACGATCTTTGTGCTAAACACCTGTAGTAAGTGTAGCATGCTTCCTAAGGTATGGTTTTTGTTGTCATCCAAAATATTGTTTAACAACATGCATAGTATTTAAGCTGTGCACATGCACTGTGGTATTTTATATTGCTATTATTACATTTATTATTATTATAAATATTTCATTAATTATTATTTGTCACTTGTGGTTTTCTGTCTTGTGCATTTGGGAAATTATATAAAAAAATGCACATAACACATTAATTGGATTTATAAAAAATTTATGCTAAAGATGTAAAAGAGAAAAGAAAGCAGGCTATGTACACCATATAGTATGTTTTAATATTAATCTAGTACAAGCACTATGTCTATTAATAGGCAACACAACTAAAGTGTATAAATAGTAAAAACATGCTAACTGTGAGCAAATAAAATAATTATAAAAATAATAAAAAACAGCTTTTTTTTTTTACTATTTAAATATGTATTTTAAGAAATTATTAAAATTTCAGGTTTTCTCTTTAACATATTATTTTTTCCTTATGTATATAGTGTACATACAATAAGATTTCTTTGACTGTAGAAATTTTAGCCATGCAAGCTAGTAATTGCTGCTTAAATGTGGGTTTGTATCTGTGTACAAGAACTGTCACTAAACCTGTGATTTACCTATTAAGTCATGGGAAAAGGCTTGATCCTGTGCATGAATGCCTCAAAGGTAACGCACAGGAATTCACAAAATTTACATTAAAAGCAACCAATTAGCAGGTTGAAAATGTATTTCCTGAAAGTTTAAAAAAGACATGATAAAAAAGAAAAATCACTTCCTCTTTGTCAACATATTCTTCGGTCCTCAGTTTTTTTAGTCTCAACATGTTCTCACTATATGTCTAATTTCATATTTTACTAATGACAGTAGGGAGTAGCTTTACATATTGGGACATGCCAATCAACACAAACACATGCACACACCAACCCAATGCTAAAAACATAAAAAAAATTACAAAGAAAATGTAACCTGCAACAAATTTAAATTATAATTGCAATGTACTGCTTTATATTTGTTACTTTTGTTTGATCAACAACAACAAATAAATAATTATAAATTAATTTGCAGAAAAACACATCTTTCCACATCTTTAAAGGATCTGTTTTTTTGTAGATTTGCATATGTTCTTCTGGTTATCAGCTGTGCAGAGCAGGTTCTAATGCAAAATGTACAAAAGTAGATAGCTCAGAGCTGGTATTTTTGTCATAAAGAAGTCACAAATCTTGACATTTCAGTTGATGTCGTCGTTCCTTATTGAGCCAGGTTTCCTAATCTTACTGTTTCTTTAGTGTCTTGCTTCAAGTTTATAAATTCATATTGTCCTTTTCAGGTCAGATGCTTGATTAAACATCAACAAAAATTTGCATGATCTAAATATTCTATCAGCTGCTGTTTTCACACATGGACACAACTGGAAAATTGATTGTCTTTATACGAAGTGGATGACAGGCTAAATTTCTGGTTCGATTGATGCGTATGTTTGTTTTTAGCTATAGAGATTAACCAGTTAATGACCAAAATAGTTTAGGCCAGTTGTACATGTATAAAAAACTGCTATTAATTAATTAATTAATTGATTTCTGTTTAACAGGAGATAGTAAATTTTTTACTGTGGTACATTATATTATTACCAAGGAGACCCTGAGAACTTTTGACTAATTTTATTTTATATTTTGTAGTGTATTGTTATTGATTTCAGATTATCTATTTGTAGTATTGTAAAGTTAATGAATAAATTCAAATTGTGATAATGGTGAAACCATGGGATTTGCTGTAATTCTACCAGTTGAATATAAAAAGTTGCATACTTAGCGGAGTCCATATAAGGCATTGTAAAAAGGAGGTTAGCCTTTAACCACAACAATTTACCTCATCTTGAGGCTAGAAAGCATACATATTCCACAATAAAAAGTCTGCAGAATTTCCTTGAATTTAAATTAGACTTTTAAGAAGGCATGTGTATGTGATACGAGTGTGTCCCAGAAACGTCCTTAAGCAGTTTGTCCTATTTTCCCCCACCATCTCTCACTTTCTTTCTCATTTGCATTCTCAGTACAAAGTAGGGTTTTCTTTCTTTTCATAAAGAAGGTTGTGAAGTAGGCCATTAGGTTGTGATAAGCCTTTGCCTGTCTGCATTTCCATCTCCTGTTCTCTCTTTCTGTCAGTGGTTTGAGGTTCTATCAGGTTAATCTGTAGCAGTGGCAGACGCTAGTCATTATTAACCTGACAGTACCTTCTAAGAACTCCCCTAAGCACTCTTGGCCTCCTATCAACTATACTCACTAGAAAGAGGTATAATGAGAATGATATTAAAGGGATCATCAGTCTTTGTACTGATCTTACCCTCTATTTTTTTATTTCTTTGCATTCCAGATGACATTACAGGCATGCATCTGCCTGGGTGCTGAGTACTAACTCAAAATAAAATCCGCTTTCCCGCCTGAAGCGAGGGAGCTTATGTCCCCAGTTTTATCACTTAAAGGGAAGAAAGCAGTTTGCAGTTTTATTTCTTAGATTATACAGCCCACTCAGCATCACTGTGCATTTCGTTGTTAGTATGTGTAGAACACGATTTTAAGTCTGTGAGTGGGGCCGACTTTTACAACATGAGCATCCTTCTTAAAATTGTAAATGGAAAACAAGTTTTTGTTTATTCTCTTAAATTTTATTTTTTACACTTTTACTCTGACCAACTGCATCATATTTTGTAAATATAAACAAATATTGAAGTGGTTGAAGTATGGTTCCTCTAATACATTTTTTAAAACGTGCAATGTTAGCAAAATAAAAGCGAAATGTTATTTGCATTGTTTTAAGACATTTGAAAATGGTAAAATTGGTAAATTGTTCAACCAGACAATTTTTCTAGAGATTTCAGGCTGGGACCATTATTTACTTTGGGCTAATAAAAGCACCACTAAAATTTTTCAGGTGGCTGACAAGTGACATCACTTACCTTTCATATTCCTGGTTGTCATGGTCACACCGAGCATCTTTGTGCTTCTCCCAATCCTTGCCATGTCGACATGTTGTTAGAGAGATGATATCCTTGCTGTTGTGAATGTGATGGAGTGCGTTCCGTGTGTCTGAACCAATGCCTGTAAGGTAGCGTTTTCCTTTAAACATAAGCAGATATTTCCGCTTCGGTGGCACAGTGTTGCGAAGTAACCACCCACGCTCACCCCCTTTCTGTGGATGCTCTTTAGAAAACAATGGGATGGAGATGTCAAAGCCTGGCCGAAAGTGTTCCGTGTTAAGACTGGCCTTGGCCAGAATGGCCTGGCCAATGTTAAAACCCAAGTCCTCAGTGTAGTTGGGCCATGTGCCCGAGTAGAGGTTAAAAACCACATGGTTACGTCCGTCATTCCAGAGTGGGTAACCACGGATGCGCTCATCCACATTGGGCACAAACTGGGATGATAGTTGGTCCCGATCAAGTGTGTCAATATTAAGCACAAACAGGCAAGCTTCACGTGGATCCGATGTGTAATACCTAGACTCAGCTACAGATGCCAGAATTTTGCGGTAGCTCTCTGACACGCGGTCACTCTTCTCAGGTGGGTATATATAAACACGAAATCCATCTCGTCCACCGCAGCGACTGAAGTCGAAGCAGGTTTCCATTCGACATCGGCTGTCCTTGTAAATGCTGTCCCAGGACTGTTGCCTCTGTTTTGGTGACTCGCCGGGACCCCCTGCATTCTGCAACTCTGTATGGTCTGCATAGGCTGGTAAAAGGGCTCGGTCTAGCCATTCGGGCCATGGCCGGAGCACCTCTATTCGGTGTCGTGTCACCAGGCCAAGGAGTCTTTCATGCAGGCCACCCCAATAAAAGAGAAGCAACCAGCAGCATGTACACAGACCCAGCAGTACGTACTTCTTGCGTGCCTGCATGGGGCTTTCTCACTCGCCGACAGCACTCCAGGACTCAGCTGGGAGCCTCAGCAAGGAGCAGACACTGTGGGGGGCATAGGGCTAAGCTCTGGCATAGTTCTGCTGGACACTTGTCCATTAGAAGAAGAAAATGATACAGAGCTTGCTGGTGTTTTCCTCTTTCTTACAGCTAAGGATGCTGTAGAAGTGTATTCTGTGCTTATTGTCTTGTCGTCTAGTTGAAGTATAAAAGAGCAATTTCTTCTCTCTCTCCAATTTCCTCATGGCTCACTAATTCCTTCTGTGCTATCCTGGAAAGGAAATCACCAGAAATTTTTATTTAGTAACAGTTATATGCAGAAAAAACTTATTAGCTTATTAAAGTTCAAATTAATCATAAAATTTAAAATGGCACATAACCCAAAACCCAGTTCATTCCATAATGTGCATAAAGCTACAAAACATACAGTATAAAAAGTTCTACAAGTAATAAACGTTAGCAGATTTAAAAATCAAATAAAAAATCAAATAATCAAACACTATCTGCATAGCACAGGCTTAGCTCACGAGGCAGGTACAAAAACCAGTTTGTGTGTGTGTGTTTGTGTGTGTGTGTTTGCGCCAGCAGGAGGACATGCTTGATTTGAAATCGAATGTGGATAGACTGGTGGTCTTAGACCTTTCTGCCATTAGCACGCATGCGCACACACACACACACACACACAAACACACACACACACACACACACACACTGGCCCTGTGTTTTGCCTGAGCATGCTGAACATGAGATACACACAGATAGTATCAAGCCTTTCTAAACTTCAGTTAAACGGGGACGAGCACAGCCATTGGAAAAGGAGAAAATAATCTGACTTTTAAGAAATAAACTAGTAAGTAGGGAAAATAAATCTACTTGGCCGTGGTGTCCGTTCATCCTGGGGAAGAGTAGATGTTGTGTTTTGTATAAAAACATACTGAGGTTTGAGGTTGTGCTGTTTGCCAAGAAACCCCTTTCCTCTTCATCTTTATAATTTCCTTATTATATGTATGTATTTGTGTGTGTGTGTGTGTGTGTGTGTGTGTGTGTGTGTGTGTGTGTGTGTGTGTGTGAGCCTGTGTATGGTACCTCACAGAGCAGGTCAGTGTTCCAACTGCCAGACTCACAAACTTACAAAGGCAGCTTTCAGGTCCCACCTGGCATACATCACGTTTTCTTTTTAATACCTTTTTTTTGTACTCTTACCTATTCTATACCTCTCCAAGATGCTCCCTACCACTCTGCTGCCACAATACTCCCTGCTGTCTGTCAAGCTCCAAAGCTAATTACATAAAATGAGTGCAATAAATACTTGTGTTTAATAAGATGAAATGATTGCTCTACGATTGCTCATAATATCATATTGGCAAAGCTAATGTTTGAAAAGAGATAGATATTTAGTTTTGGCACAAGTAAACCCATTTATTATAACCCAATTCTGCAGCTATTAAGTAAGCATCATAATTGTAACACATAATTTGGTTAAGTGTGAAAAATGTATTGGTGCAGCTAAAAACAATGAGTTTGTTCAAAAAAGAAAATGATGGTTGTAAGATAATCAGTGAACTAAAATTTACTTTTGTAAATTGTTTTATGGCTCTGGCAGCCATTCCTTGCATCAGACTGACAATAAACTACATTGCCATCTTAAGTGAAAAAAAAAAGGTTTTATCGGGATTTAAAAATAGAGGCAACTTACCTAGGCTAAATCTTTAACACGTACTGTAAGTAAATTAAAATCTGTAATTTGAGAAACAGAACCTTACACTACTGGATTATACTGTAATTGCATAAGTTTTATGCTATTTTTGTGAGTTATTGTTTTCATGGAAAAAGCAAAGTTATGTTTAAGACTAGCAAAGAAATTAAAAAGTGGTCAAAACCCACCGAGATCTTGTGAAATGTCCTTTATAGTATGACCACGTGAAAATGTCTGAAAGATATTTTGCTTCTAGGTCTACACATGTCGTGCACTGATAATATTCCAGAATAACCTTGAACAATTACAATAAGAACCCAATAAGTTCAGATGATTGCAAAGATGTCAATACTGCATACTTTAAAAAATTGTATTCATGATGATTTTATGGGTAACAATGATTTACTTCAACATAACTTTTTTCCAAGTTATTGAAAGGTATAAACACATTTGCAGACTTGCTTCAGTAATAATCTATGCCTAGATTTTGGTCAGGCCCATTTTTTCTCCTGTCATGCATTACATTACAGCTTGTGTTATGTTAAATTCAGCTCTCACTGCAAGGCAACATCCACCCAAATATAAATTTGAGGTCTGCTTCAGAGAAAACCATGCCATGCTCCTTTGAGGACAGATAAGCATGCGTCATTTCCCAGTTGGAAACCTTTCCTATAATCCTATCCCCTGAGTAGGCAATAATAAATCTCTGCCTTTTTACCAGGATCCAACCCACTGGCTTAAGTAATGTAGAATAGCACATTGACTATATTACTACTGTGATGCTGTGAATTCTGATGTTAAAAAATATAAGATGCAAAATACATATATTCCAAATACACTGAACAAACAGTGAAATGTCAGTTAAATGTCAAAAAGCTTATTAAAGCTGCAGAAATCTGTCTGTCAAATTTAGCAAATGTGACAATTACGAGTATGTTCATCCATTATAAAGTAAATAGATGAATAAAAAATGTTGAGTCCCCAGTTCTTATTGCAGTTTTTAAAATACTGCATTGTAATAATGGCACATAAGTAAAACATAAATCTATATTCAATGTTTGTAGGGACTAGTTTTATATCAATTATGTGAGATAGATGATAAGAAGATGCTTTGTGTATTGTGTTTTTTACAGTTTTCAACATATATTTGACTTGTGCAGAAGATGCAATCAGCAACTCCTCTAGTGATGTGAATGATGATTAATAACAAGTGGCTGTATTAATACATTTGCATATAGATTGGTTGGAAGCAATGAAGCAGCATGAATCTGGTGTCATGTGTGGACACTGCTTGTAGGAGTTTTTTAAATGTAAGAAATATCAATACAAGTTGATACCTTTGTCCAAGGTTCGTATAATTTTAAGCTTTAAAATTATTTTAAAAATTCTATATTTCTCGTTGTGTTATTTTCATGCTAAGAGGTAAGTTACATATATTCTTTTTGTTTATCAGTGTAGTCACACACACAAAAACACACACACATTTTGGAAATGGAAATTTGAAGTGATCTATATTTAAAATCTAACCACTTTCAATATCAATGTACAGCTTGTTCACTTTTGAAAACTATGTTTGCCTTTATGGATTCTGGTCTTGTAAAATTTGTACTTCTTGAGACTTTCTAACTTCATGCTTCCTACTCTGAGGCTATCTGAGTTCTGCCAATTAGGGTTTAATCTAATCTATTAGTTCTCAGAATAATGAAAATGTCACATATATGGCTCGTTATTATCAGTCCTGGCAGCTGTCATTACAAGACATAGCACAATTGACATACCAACATCAGCCAGTTATTGTACTAGTTTCTATATTTTTAAATATGATCAATTACAGTTGCCTGCATTCCTCCTCATATTAGCAAAATGGTTGGATGAGACAACCCCCTCCAGACAACACAAAAAAAGTTTTCATATAATGTGGCATCGAGGCTATATAGGAACTGTGAGGAGTATATATGTGTTGCTCATTTGTTGATTACCCATGATGCAATTTCATTTTTTGTGAGTTTAGTTTAGCATTAATGTGTTTCATGATGGGATGTATGTGTTTACTTTAGCCTGTGTATGCTAGATAGAGAAACAGTAAGCTTAAACTCAGTGTTAGTGTGAAAGAACAGTTAAAGCTAAAGTCAAAAATGCATAAAATGTCCCCACGGGCACTAATAAAGTATTCTGATCCTGACTGTCTCTGATTCTGAAATATTTCTACTTGCCATTTATTCGAAAAGGGATTTTTAATAAACAATGACTATAAGCAATTTTTTTCCCCATCCTATAGCATGAATCTATCACTACACTGATGTCAGAAATAGATGGCGATACTTTGATTTCAAGAGCTGGAAAGAACTGTTAATAAAGTGGGTGAAGCTTTGGAGAATAAATGAGTAAGAAGGCGGCATATGCTTCAACTAAAGCTAAGTATTAAGCATCACGCTCGCTCTACTTTCAGCAGTGCCAGCATGGCAAACTGGCAGCACACAGAGCCTGGCATGAAAGCAGGATGCAACTGAAACTGCCACACTTTGATGGCAAGGTGTTTCCCCATTAATGTCAATGCAGTGGATTGTCACCTTAGATGGATTGCCGAGGAAACTGCAGTGCAGCTCAGCCATGCATTGACTAGAGAGGTGCTGAAATTTCAGCTAGACATCGTGGAAGCAGAGCAGAACTTAAGACACTCTGGCACTGAAGCGATGCAATGTGCCGTGACAAATATGTCTCGTGCAAGCAGACAAGGTGCTGGTGGCAGTGGAGCATTGTGCAGCATGGACATGGTGTTAGTGGGTGGAGAAAAGTTCTGCACTGAGCAGAAGCACCAAATGGATGAGGAGTGCCAGCTGGTGCAAAAACAGAAGCAAGCCTGAAAAGTGGACAGGATGAATCAAAAGTCAGGATGACTCAGAATTCCATTGAATAATGGCAATTTCCCAAAAACTTATATTTCAAGTAGCATTGATGTTTGATGATTGCATTAATGTACATTATTTAAATGATCTCTTCTTGTCTTTATTAGAAATTAATTCTGTGCAAGACTTTTTCAACATTTTACATGAAGTTGATGTTTTAATGAACATACTATCCTGTCATTTTTATTAGCGGTTCTTTGTTCTCACCTGCATTTAAGATTTTACTGATTAAATCACAAACAGACAGTTTTAAGTATATGCTTTCAGGCCTGGCATAAATAACCACTTGTGTTCAGATCTCACATTACCTCTCTAAATGCATTACTTTCATTTGAAAAGAACAAGGTGATGTTTGTAACCGTTAAAGGGAACAGAGAACAGAATGAACCCTGTACTTGGTTTAATGTTTAATAAATGCAGAAGATTTAGATTGCTTCATATATTCACAGAAAAAGCAACACAAAGTTAATAAGTATTTAACTGTAGAGTATTCAATAGGTTAGTGAATATTTGTCTATTTGAAAATGAAGTCTACACTTCATAAGTGAATAAAAGTTAATGTACAGTATGTAGATGCTGCAGAGTTTGCAGTTTTCATTTAATTTCATAAAGTTGGAATTAATAATTAAAAGACTTTTGATGTGGTTGCCACATTTACAGCAAACACTTTTTACAGCATACACATATACAGCTTATACACCTTGCACATAGGCTCATCAGATGGGTATGTGGTGCTTTGAGGATGGATTCACGTATACACTGCTAAATAAAGATCGTATGTTCCCCAGACCACCTTTAAATGTGGTCTGAATGATTGGATTCCAAAGCGTCCTTGATGCAGCTTGGGTGCATTTACACCTGTACTTTGCTTTATCCACTTGTGATACAATCACTCAGAATGGTTCTTAATGCCAGGTTTTAATAGAACCTCACTCTCTAGCTCTTAACTGGTTATGTGATGGCAGTCTGTTTAACTGTGTGGGCCTGTAAGCATGAAATCAATAAGACGCTGCTTGTACACTGACACTTCTCTCACCGCATGTCGCGAGCACAGATATTAGATGGAAAACAGACACCCAATATTACATTACTTGCCTCTCATTAATAATTTGTGACTTCCTTTAGTTAAGACATTGATTTCCCTTCTTTTATTTCATTTGTCTTTTTCTTGCTATGTAGGTAAAGTTAATCTCAATTTTCTCCTTGAATCGATTTCAGATAAAACAAATGTATGAATTCTTATAGCTAAAAAAAAATAATAAAAAAGCCTCTGTAATATATATCTGTATATATCAAAAGCATGAATAATATATGTAAGTTGATAAATGTAGGACAATTCAAATTCAAGACATGTTTGGGCAGCCCACGACCAGGCCATAGAAAAAAGGCTGCAAAGACAACTGTTAGACTGGCAATCCAGCATTCGATTTCAGTGTTTTTTTTTTTCCCCTCAGTATCTTATTTAAGGGGGTGTAAGCAAAAGGATATAAAGGTGCTGTGGACATAAACCAGTCAGTAGGAGAAGCACAGCATCCCTAGGTGACTATACATAGTTGATGGAGTTTGCTTCTTGTAAGATTTCATTGAGGGATCTCTGTGTAAATACATTAAATACTAATCACCAGTTAACTTACTGGTTTTTGGAAAACAAAATCTGACTAAATATATTTAGCAGTCTTTGTGAGTGTCTAGTCTGGTTTCATTTTAATAGAACACTGAACACTTTGTATAATTGTATCCGTCTTATTATTTGGAGAATGGTTATATCACTCTTCATTGTTATTAATGGTTACATATATGGTTGTATAATGCACATTGTTGTCATTTAGTATTTTTAGGTGATACATCTACCAATTGTTTGTTTTTTAGTTGGTGGGGTTAAATTTTCTCAAATAAGCATGGAATGATTATTGTTCACTTGTCAGCACCCTTTAGTGAAGCATTTTATTCTTTGCCCAGGGATCTATTCACCATTTTTCTGACTGAGACCTCTATATTCTGTGCTATTTGGTCAAAATAATGTATTCATAACAGGTAATGAGACCATTCCATCATCCTAATCACCCTGCTCAGTCAATCCTATAATGCATTCATAGGACTCTCAATTACCTGCTTTGCTATTTCAGTTTTCCTTGGACTAAAAGGTCTCTGGTTTTGAGGGGTAAAATAGAGAGTGATTGATTGTATATCTAGAATTGGAGCTTTGTGGGGAAAGAATAAGCAGGTGTAGCTGATGTTACTGGTGACATTTTAGAGTTAGCCCAGATGGCTACAGCCTGGTTTGTTTTCTCACATGGAGGCGCTGCGACAGCTGGACTTACAGCTCATCCCATCCTTAGATTGAGTCTCTGTCAAAGAAATGGTTCTATGCTCTTTTATTGCCAGTGACACGACTACTGTTATTTCTTCCAAGGTCATGTTGTTTTTCTACCTGTTTAGGAGAAGAGTTTAGCCCCAGGTGATTTGTCACTGGGTTTGGGGAGGCAGTTGTATGACTGGGTGCAGTTACAGAAAAGAATACATCTTTATATGAACATGAGTCATTTTTAATAAACAAATTTTTGCCATGAATGACATTCTTGTTCTTCACCTCATGACCCACAGTGACTTCAATAACAGACTGTTAAATCTTTAAGTCCTGTCTTTGTTTTAATGATTTAAATCATTAGCCTAGCAACTATCTAAAGTAGCATCACTGCACTGATTTGCAAACATGGCAGATACTGACTGGTGTTAAGAATTTATTTTACCCACATTGTTTATAAAATAGTGCATTTATTAGATCAGGGATTTAGTTTATATGTCAAGACCTCTTTATTTGTAATAGAATTTGAAAAAACTGAATCTGAAAAAAATATAAGAAAAAGTCCTACCACAACATAACATCCATTCCTATTTATTATTGAGACACAGAGAAGGTCACAGAAAATACAGACACTGAAACTGTAGTCTGATGCACACTATGCATACAAATAAAGTTTTAGAATGTCTGGTTGGCCTTTTTTCTATAACGGTAATACAACCACATTGTGTCTGTAGAAAGTATGTGTTAGTTGGCAACATGTTTGAGGTTACTTGTTGAGCTCAGGCCCCACTTAATGGCAGCTGGACTAAAATGGAAAGTGTAAGTTGTGTATGCAACGGCTGTTTTCTTGGAAAAACAAATGGTGTGGTAAGGTGAGTAAGGCGAGGTTTAGTTAAAATTAAACCCGGAATGCTATCATTATGGGATATTGGGAAAGCAATGGCTGGAGAGCTCTGACTACTGACTGGGCATGAGGTTTGCCACTGCATTTTTTTGCCTCACTTCAAAATACTTTTTTTAGAACAAATATGGCCTTAAAATTACTCAATATTTGGATACAAATGTGTATCCATACTCTTAGATACTCTAGTGTGCTTAATTCTGAGACTCAAAACACTTTTTATATTGTTGATTTTTGCCAACATGTGCTGAATTACCAAGCATTTTTTAGATGTGTGAGAAAAAAAACAAAGTGTGAATATCTAAAGTGTTGCCTCAAAGGGACAGAAATGGTGAGATGGAGATAATAAGATGTTTACCTTTTTTTTCATAAAGCTTCTGCTATCTCTCACATTTTGATATTCAAGTCGCAATAATTATGAGTTGACTTGATTAATTATGTCTCAACAATCCACTGCCCGAACACATGCCTCAAGGGCTAATTAAAGAAAAGGATGAGCTGAGACATTAAGAGCTCTTTATTTACTACAGCTTTAGCAGCCACAGTCAGAAGAATAAATACACTAAACAATTATTTCTGTTGGGCCCCACAGTTTTAGATCCTGTAAATGCATAGCAGCTACTCTGTGCCGTTATGCAGTGCTACTCATGCCTTGCCAAACACCCCAACCCCCTCTTTCAACTCGCCTTGGCTCAAATGAAGACACATACATTTGGTTGCATGATGCTGTGGACTGAGTTAAAAGATGCTGTCCAAGGATGCTGACATTCCAGCCATTTTTACCTTTCATCATAAGAGATCTCAGTTATCATTATAATTTTAATAAAAGCAGATCTTGAAGAAGCATATAGAAAAGATAAATCGGTTTAGTCATTTCATTCACTGGGTTTACAATATATTGGATTTTTTATTTTTTATTTTTTAAGATGAACAGTTTATATTTTTTTGGGAGCTCATTATTATTTTTTTTTTGATTTTCTACAGTCAAATTACCTGGACCTGACAAACAGGTTGAAAGGACCTCTCCAAAGGCTTTTCTTTTGTAGTTACATACAGTGCGCATTACTTTGGTGTTTAATGATCTATAAATGTATATTAAGGTGGTTTAAGCATCTGATTGCTGTAACTTGTAGCTTGTTGGTTGCTTTATAGTCTTTATTAAATATATTCTGGTCAGAGGATACTAATAAACTGACATTTTAGTTGGTGGATCATCATGACAAAAATACAGCGTCATTGCTGCATTTGATACATTCATAACAATATCCACTAACACATTACCACCATAGTCACTGCAATATATACTGAATACACACACACACACACACACACACACACACACACACACACACACATATATATATGTGTATTATATATTTATTACACTGAATGGAGTGGCTGGATGTCTGATTGTCTGGCAAATGGTCTTGTTCCATCAAAATATGCAATGTCAGCAAGAAGGTGTCACAGTTTGGGCAATATCAAAAAGCAAGATTGTGAGTGCCTTTAGGGGCCCAAAGAGTCCAAAATGACCTTTGCTAAATATTTGTTAAATATTTGGTGCTCGTAACAAAACCTAATCTGCTGTATTAAGAGAAATAGCTCCTTCTACAATAAAATCATTTTTATACAGAACAATGTACCATATTGTACTACACAAACACTATTGATTGTTTGATTTTAACACCCAACAACTACTTGATTATGATGGGCATAAAAAAACCATGCTGTTGTTGCCATCCTTTCTGATATCGATCCTAATGAGAGCTCATGGAGCAGCATGAAAACAAAAATATATTGGGGTGGATGGTAGTATGTTTTGTAACTGCAGTCCTGGGAGGCAATAACACTCACATAAAATACAGGCAGAAACTACATGAAGTCACAAATTCAATATGAAGATGTTTAAAAGTCATCTTACAAAATTATTGATGCTGCCAATTCAACAGTATTTTGTTTTTGGCTTGAATGTTTTCAAAATGCACTATGCATATTATTTTTAAAAACCATTTTATGCTTGTGCATATAAAATAACAATCAAGTAGTAGTTACTACTCCCACATTATAATCTAACTGTGTTAATATGAAGAGATAAACACGCATTGTCATTTAAAAGCAACCTGTTAATCTAAAGGTGAAGATGTGCGTCACCATATAATTTACTTTCAAGTTACAGAGTACCATGAGCACAGTCACAAAATCAGAAAATACTAGCATCTTTTCTTGAGGTTACTTTAAATCCTTTCAACATAAACTGCCATGTGAAACGGAGGACTTAATAAAGTGAATACACTACATTTCAACAGGGTTGTAAACCCATGGTGATCAAATTGTAAACCCAATGAAATTAATATTAGTTTTGAATGCAAAAAGACTCTCATTTGGTGCTTCAAACTATTTTTAGGTCATCATCATATATTCACCAATTCGTAATCTTTATATAACACATTCTGGAATTAGTAGCACACTGTGTCAAAGTCAATAAATAGTCAGTGCATTAATTGCATGCTTTTTAATGCAAATGCATTAAAATAACTTTGTGCAGTGCGTCTTTAGATGCTGTTTAAGATTCAAGATTCAAGAAAATTTTATTATCATTATCATTTATATCACATGTGGTACATGAGACAAAACGAAATTATGGATCACTGATCCCGATTAACGTGCTCTTTTAAACTTAGATTTAAATTTTAAAGAAGAAAATGAGATACAAATTTAGTACATAGATATTTAAAATATAATAGGATGTACAACTGTGAATATACATACATACATACATATACATATATATAAAATATACAACTACAACTATAAATATAATATAGGATATTCAACTATAAATATACTATAAAGATATATGTATGTGTGTGTATATATATATATATATATATATATATATATATATATATATATATATATATATATATAATGTAGTATCCATTAGAAATATAAATATATAAATATAAATATACCAGCAAATATAAAATGTGAGATGTGTAAGATAAGGTAGATGATGAGATATTTGGTGGAGAAAGATAACGTTATGTGAATGACTGTCTTGTTAGATAGAGTTTGTGAGTTTTACAGCTTCTGCTATGAAGCTGTTCCTTAGTCTGTTTGTTCTACACTTAATGCCCTAATTAAAATTAAAGAGCTGAATCCAATGAATATAACACTGTGGCTTTAGAAAGTCTTTCTATTAAACCTTTAAACAGACTATCAACACGTTAGCATCGATTATATTTGAGTAAAATCACTGAAAGTCTGCGTTCGTGTCTGTATGCTTGATGGATGAGTGCATTACCTGTTCTTGGAGAGCGATTCCTCCGGGATGCCTGCAGGACCCTCGCATCCTCCCGTGCTGAATGCTTGCACTGTGCTTCGGTGTGGAAGAAGCTCCTGGATGTTTCTTTTAGCAGAGGCTGTGATGAAGCAACGTTTCCATTCAGACACCATCGAGTCCCATGACAAAGAAACTCCTCACTGAAGCTGATAGTGCTCCTGCCACCGTGCGGGACATCAGTGTGTAATCTGAACGCCCTCGTCGCTCTTCTCTCTCAAGCGGCGCTTCTAGAGGATTGAGTTAAGCGAGCGTTAAGGCGCAGACACGCTCCCTCCGCCCTCAGCGGCTGAGCCCGGATCAGCGCTCCCACACGGCGAGCGAACACACCTGCGCTAAATACAAGGCCAAGTGCAGGTATGCTTCAGAGATGCGCGGGTTGCGTGCACTTCACTCTCATAACTCATTCATTCGGGTCCGGGTGTTTATCACCACATTATTAGCTTAAGAAGCAGAAACGGACCTGTAAGTCTCCTCATATACAGTCTTTCCCCGAATAACGGTCGCCGCGTTCTCGCTTAAAACAATAGTCCCGCTAGCTCTCTCTCTCTCTCTCTCCCGAACAAGTATCGACCGCAAGTCTTTCCGATCCCCGCGCACGCCGTGGTTTTTCTCTCTCTTTTTCTCTATCCGGACAGCCTGCAACAAATAAAGCGCTGAGTGCTATTTACGATGATCGAATAAACGCCCACCACAAGGTATGTGCTACCTCACCCTGTGCTCCATCATTAGCCAGCGATCTTCATTTCAGTTTGTCCAGCGTTTTCACATTAACCTTCCCGACACCGCACACAATGGCAACAACGCGATCCATCCGTTACGACTAAATTTCTCATCCAGTTGCGTAGTAGGGAGATACCGCTCGGGCACATGGGGTTATTATTGTCCGATTTCCATCAAGCCAGCGTTTTCCTAAGCCCCGCCTCCGGTCGATTCTGATTGGCTTCGAGACCTGAAGGCGTCTTAGCCGAGCCCAACAACATCTGGCGCGCTGAACGCGATGAACCTCAACCATCGACCTTGACCAGCAAACTAAAGACACATGACAGTTAATCGATATATATATATATATATATATATATATATATATATATATATATATATATATATATATATATATATATCCATCCACTATCTTCCTACTAATCCTCTGCTAGAGTCGCGGGTGTTCCTCATGCCCATCCAGGCGAAAACGTTTGAGGCACTGGGCAGACATCCAGGACAGCATTGCCAATCCATCACTGTTCACAGACTCATTCACACAGAAACACACATAAATACACCCTATCACTCTATATGGGGCAATTTGGAGCATTCTATTTACCTTGATCCATGTCTTTGGACTGTGGGAGGAAACTGGAGAACCCGGAGGAAACACACGCAGACACTGGGACTGGGAATCCCAAGTGCTGAGATGCAAACGTGTGCCACCTATATATATATATATGGAAACGCTGGAAACCTACTTGTTTAAAAATTATTTGCATGCTTTAAATTAATTTAACGACATATCTTTAAATCAGATGTGATGTCCAGCCATCATATCCTGAAAGTTTTTTTTTTAACCAAGGAATTATCTACTTTTCTTTATTTTTTTAAAATCGTTTTGTAGATGCTCTTATCTAAAACAGCTTACATGACTTCTTGCAACTGAATAGCACTCATCAAAAACCCTGTTACAATGTAGCTAGAGGGTAAGAGCCATTTTAAGAACCCCATATATTCGATTCTAAAAGCAGCTTTTACAGCTAAAGGATAACAACATGTAATGCACACAATATGGTGTTTATTTCTCATTATTGTTGCATGCAATATTTAATTTTCAACATAAACACCTCAAAAAGTACAACCCTTCATCAGCAGCTGCCAAATGATTATTATTCCCTGTAATAACAGCATACTTGATGATGAATAAACTGATTAACCTCCATCCGTCCTTAACGTGCGAACAAAGACGTTTAACTGCTAAGTGCTGCCATCTTGTGTTGAATGAGCTGATAGAAACAACGGGAAACGAGACAAATCAACAGCTGTATCGTGTTTAAAATGAAGAGCTGGACTTTTCCATCTTCATCTCATCAACACTGTGATATACACTGTCAAACAAAAGCAAGAGTTTTGACTAAAGCTGCAGAAGCCAGTATAGAGCATTTTATTTTGTGATGGTATTTGAATAATTGTCAGATGTGTGTGAATCGACATTAAAATAATATAATATAGTATAACAGTATAGTTGTTTATACACAATAATGGGTACTTAAAAGTATGTATTAATTAAATATTAATTAAATAAGTCTTAACAGTAGCCAATTTATGTCCCCTAAAAAGAATAAAAGGAATTCTAAAATTTAAAAGTGAGAAATCCGATCAATCAAAAATCAAAATTACTTTCTTTTCTTTCTTTTTTTAAATGGTAGAGATGGATTTACATAGACAACTATATTGTACAGAAATGTTATGATACAGACTTCATTCCTTTAGCAAATTCTGCAATTTTGAGTGCAAAAAGAGTTTATATTCCTTGTAAATATGCAAATGAGTATTAGTATTAGGAATCATCTTACATTTACATTACATTTTGGTCATTTAGCACAGGCTTTTATCCAAAGCAACTTATAAATATCCCAACTTGCTTGGGGTCAAAACACAGGGTTGGTACAGCATCCCTGGAGCAGTTAAGGGTCTTGCTCAAGGACCCACATTGGTAACTTCAGTGGACCTGGGATTTGAACCCACAACCTTCTGATTGATAGCCCAACACCATTGGGAAAACCTACCCATGACCCTAATATAGGACTACGCAGAAGATAATGAATGAACAAATTTTAGTACAAGCTGAAAATAATATTCAAACTGTAATGTTTTGTTACTTAATAATGTTATAAAACCATTGTAGGAGTCAGTTTGTTGTTTAGAGCACCATTTTCCATTCATCCATTATCTTCCGCTTAATTCTGTACTAGGGTTCCCCATGCCCATCCAGGGGAGAACGTTCGGGCGCTGGGCAAATAAACCCAGGACATGACACCAATCTATCGCTGGGCACACACTCACTCACACAAACACTCTATTTGGGGTAATCTGGAGAATTCAATTGACCTTGTTTAATGTTTTTGGACTGTGGGAGGAAATCAGAGAACCCGGAGGAAACTCACATGAACACGTGGCGAATATGGAAACTCCATCCAGATAGGGATTCGAACTGGGAATCCATAGCGCTGAGAGGCAGAAGTGCTAACCACTAAGCCACTGTGCCACCCAGAGCACCATTTTATAAAGCAAAATTTATGGTGCAGTCATTTAAATATAAATTTTTGTACCGTTTATTTTACCCAATACATGCAAACCCACCTCCACCACCGCCCCTTAAAGTTATGTTTTATAACAACATAAACAGGAATATTTCATTAATTTTATTAATCACCAATGAAGTTTTCTCTCCAAATATAAAACACCATTTTATGTAAAACCCTGCTGTTCTCTCTTATCTGTTCATGAGCAGTACACAAGTTAACGAAACAGAATTGTGTCATAATTTGCCCAGTGCACTAGATACCTAAGGTAACAGTTTGAGTTTGCTTTTGATAGAATTGGCAAAATATCCAGCAGTATTGAAATCATTATTTTAGATTTTTTATATGTAATTTTTTATTTTTTATATGAAATTAAGCTGCATGATCATGAGGTAGTCCATTGTACTTTTGGGAGTAATTTAGTAGTCTTATCTGTTCAAGTTGGAATTGGATGTAGATACTAATTATTAGGTTTATTTAAATTATTAAGCATTGATCCTTTGATTTTTGTAAATAATACCACAATTAAATAAGTTCAGTTAGCTTTTGGTGTCAGTAGGTACACCTTCTCTAGAAGGTAGTCTATTCCCCATGTTTTATGTCTTTCCTCAAATCCATCTTCGGTCTGGAGCAGGTCAATGTCACAGGTTTCAACTATGAATAGAAAAGACAGACAAATGAAAAAGCTACACCAGTGTCACATATTACAGAGCATGTTCTTCTCTTTCATGTATGTATGTCTTTGCATTGCATTTATATCAACTGGGTAACATCAAAGAAAAGCATTGTATATTGAAAGACACACTTACCATACAGCTCTTTTACAACTTCATTAGGTACGAAAAATGGTGGACCTGTTATGTAAATGACTGTATGAGTAATATTATTGTAAATAATTAAGTCTGCAACTTTTTGGCTATTACAATGTAAACCTTTACCTTTGTACAAGTCAGGGTTGTATTCTACTGTGTCCAGTAAATACCTGCAGTCCTTGTTCATTAATGATTTAATGAGAGTGGCATACCTAAAAACAAATTCAAAATTCAGTCAAGACTACACTTCAAGTGTGTAGTATAAAAATATAATACAAGCTATCAATACATATTCTTACAAAAAAAAAGTGCTATTTGGTGTAAAAATAAATCCATGCAAATGAGTTAGCAATTATGCAGCATAACTGTAACCATAACATTATTTTCCAACATACATAGATAAAATCTTAATTCTGAAATAAATCCAAAGGTTTACATTTAGTCATTTAGCAGACGCTTTTATCCAAAGCAACTTACAAACCAGAGCTATATGAAAAAAAAACTAAATAAATAAAGACTTACTTTTGCCTATCACATGGGTTAATTGCCACCAGCGAACCTCTATCCCAGATTGCTCCAAATTGCCCTCCAATTGTACTACAGAAATTAGTGAGTGAATATTACAGTCTTCAAACATTTGCGTAATCACAAAGCACGTAGGACAACATGTACCTAGAAAAGCTGTATAAATTACACTGATAGATTGAGATCTTTCCGTCAGGACTCTGGGAACAGAGGAAGTGCATTAGCTGAGTGAGAACAAGGCATGACACATGGAATGAATGTGAGAGATTACATCAAGCATTTTAAAAGTTATTGTTGGAAACATAATTGTCCAATTGCACTGTAAAATAGCATCACCAACTTTTTTTTAATATACAGTGGGTTGCAAAAGTATTCATACCCCTTGAACTTTGCCATATTTTGTCACATTACAACCACAAACATAAATATATTTCACTGGAATTTAATGTGAAAGACCAACACAAAGTGGTATACAATTGTGAAGTGGAATGAAAGTTATACATGAATCAACAATTTTTTTACAAATAAAAAACTGAAAAGTGCGATGTGCAAAATTATTCAGCCCCCTTTTCCCTGAGTGCA
>JAFMOD010000226.1:1666160-1685402 GCA_019802435.1 Corydoras maculifer
GGGGCTGAATAATTTTGCACATCGCACTTTTCAGTTTTTTATTTGTAAAAAAATTGTTGATTCATGTATAACTTTCATTCCACTTCACAATTGTATACCACTTTGTGTTGGTCTTTCACATTAAATTCCAGTGAAATATATTTATGTTTGTGGTTGTAATGTGACAAAATATGGAAAAGTTCAAGGGGTATGAATACTTTTGCAACCCACTGTATAATTTGTTATATTTTCATCTCTAAATTTTATAAGGAAAAAGTTAATTTAGAAAATAATTAATGTAGTCTGACATTGCACTATTGGACCAAGACTTTTTATTTTTTATTATACTCTCTCTAGCCTCTCGCTTTTTTATCTCTTGGTACAGAACACAAAACAAGCCACTTCTGAATTTGGTCAATTAGCAGACGCTTTATCCAAAGGGACATACAAATGAGAACAAGTCAGTATTTAAGAAAAAACCAATTACACTCTAGAATTTTCAGCCCCCTCCCCCCTCGCCCCGATGTTACATCAGGTGTTTGTAAAAGAAATGCGTTTTCGGTTGTTTCTTAATGATGTCAAGTGACTCCACCTTACGGACAGAGTCGTTCCACCATTTTGCAGTGGTGAACGCAATTAAGTGAGAATTAGCACCTCGGTGAGGTGGAATCACCAGGCGACAGTCATCACTAGAACGTATTGAATGAGTTGGAGTCCATAACCTCAACTTCTTTTTACAAATTTACCATCTCGTCTTTTGATTGTAGATGGAATCCAGAGTTCTCAAAAAACAGACAGTGCTACCTAGTACACTTCTGTTTTTCAAACATAAAATAAAAAATCTTAACGTTTTGAAGGAACCATGTGTACCTTGAATACTTTTGCCCCAGCTATAGCTGGCACTGGCTCATCTTTGTACTGCAGACCATTTTCATCAAAGAATTGTTTTATGGCTTTCTCAGAAATCTCCACACCGACAATCTCATGACCCATGTCTGCCAACCTAAGACATAAAAAGTCACACATTAATAATTATCTTATGAAACAACATCACTGAATAGTTTAATATTGTTTCATTTTATGGCAATGCCAAAGTTACAAATAAGTAGCACATACCATTTCATGTCTACAGCTTTACCACAAAGTGGAAAGAAAAATCGAACCTGCTGCCGTCCACAAAGAACTTTATCAATATTACTTCTTAGCATCCTGAAGAAAATATATAAGTTCAGCGAATTTATTACAGGTCGATAACACTTATATATATATATATATAGTATATGGAGAATGGCCAATCATGAATCACTACCACACAATAATGAGAAATAAAACAATGTCACTTGCGGGTGAGGGAAAGGGTTATGAAATCCAATCTTCCCTTCCTGCCATCTCTCCTCCCATTCATTTAGGGCCATCACCCTGTCAGATTGAGCAGCCATGTTCTTCAACCTTTTGCTTCAGTTTCCAACTGAGAAATCAATGATTAAATGAAACCATTCTTCACAAAAATTTTACTTAGGAATATTACATGTTGAGGTTCAGTTACCAAACTGCTAGCCAAAAAATAATAAGAAGGCTACAAGAAGGCTTCATGTTGATTCTTTTAATATTACGTATGCCAATCTGTAGTGTAGATAGAACCAGACTGAAGAGGTCAAAATAAAGAGGTTTACAGTATTTGCTTAATCTGCTCTATTTACAATATAGTTGCTGGTCGCGGTCACGTGCCCTGATCACTGCATATTTGCATTCTGTACGTCGTTAATATTTATCAGTTTTTTAAGTTTAAGTTTTTATTTTAAGATCGAAGATTAAATATTACCAAGAGAAGTGTGAAAGCACAACCTTGTTATTATCACACTACTAATTGTCTGTATTAACTTTTGCTAAACATTGCAACATTTCATTGTTTAATACTCATTAGTTCTCAAAATAACGAATGTGGGATTATAACACCTTTCCATGAAAAAAAAACGATTTCAACGAAAAGAAAACATTTTACCGCTGACACCGCTGTGGCACAGTTTACACTACTCTCTTCACCCAAGTGGTTAGCAGACCAGGAAACGGGCGGATGCCTCGCAGCCATAGGGTCTCCAATCTGTCTGTCAGCAACCGCCCGCCCTCATTTCAAAGAACAAAAGTTCAGCTATGGATTGTGTTCCAAATGCCTTCCTAATCCCTAATCCGCATAACTCAAGCAATAAAAATGATAAGTTTTGAACTCATTACATAGCGCATTTTAATTAACACTCGTCAAAGAACTTTTGTACTTCATGTTTGTTTAAATATCCACCAGTTTTACGGGTATTATTTGCAGGATACCTGAGTAAATAATTGCCCTATGTAGTGAATAAGGTATGTTGTTTGCTGTGTAGACTAGTGTACGTGTGGTTCGGTTGAACTACTAAGCATATAATAAGCTAGTAAGCCAACTTTGAACATGATTATTTAACGAAACTGATGGCACAAAAGGCACTTTAAAATATAGGAAAAAGCATATTTAAAATAACTAAAATGTGTTGTTAACCAGATAGTTGTCGCCCTCCATAGGGGCTTAGAGGTGTTGCATCTATGTTTTGTAAAAGTAATATAAAACACAGTGTCATAAATTTAAGTCATTTATACTTTAATTACATAATTACTTGAGTAATAATTATTGTATGTGATTTTATAGATTTAAAGTTTTCAGTAAACAATCAAGGGGTTAATTTTAAGATTAAATTATGATTGTACCTCTTATAATCCAGATATTTTGCAAATCACAATAATTTCCTATTAAAACCAGTCAGTTGACCATATAACACTATGTTGCCAAACTTTTAAGCCAGGCACATTAGTTGGTCATTTTAATTGTTCCACATACCAAGGTTTTAAATAATCATGTCTTTCTGATTTTTGGCAATTGATTTTTAGGATGTTTTTAAGAATGAAGGGCTCATGTGCATTAAGAAAGATCTAAAAAAAGACAAGGTTTACCAGGACATACAGCTGAGATTTTGAATTTTAAGTTTACTGAACATCTTTGGAACATGTCATAATGACGGGCCTTCGCTATCATTAAATGTCATCATCATCACATCATCATCCTTTAGCTTTCGAAAAGGTGTTGAAAATATATATTGAAAACAGTCATGTTTAAGAACACAATGTCCAAAATAAATGTTTAGAAAGTACATACTTTTATTTTCATAGAGCAATGAAGGAGTGAAGGAGTATTGAACACAGACAGGGTCAGTTTTTAAAGACCTGGTTTGTTCATACCTTTTGTATCTATCATGTAAAGTGAGAACTTTCAGGACTGTTACTGATTGGCTGTTGCTAAGACACAGGCTACATGTGTTCAGTGTAAACAGACAGACTTTCTGTGGCTGTGGAAGTGGGGGTGCAGATTCAGTAAGATGTCAGAATTAGTAAAAGATAAGGTAAGATAAGTATGTTATTTTATTTATTATGTTTTAGGTCTATCCTCAAAAAATGTAAATACATTACTTTTATTTACCAATAACTAATATTAAAACAACTAATTAAACAGAAGATATTACTTTTGTGTGCCTCGTGGTGTTACATACTACTAATGGATCTGCAAACCATTTCTGCCTGTTGCCATTTTCTTGATACAAATTAATTTACTCCAATGTTTAGCTAATACATTTTTGTTGTCAGTTTACAGAAAGAAAACTAATGTAATCAGAATATGTATTAATGTATTTCACGAGTCAATCAAAATAAAAATCCAAAACTTCTTTAGGTATGGAAGCCACACCAATATAGGCTATTCTGAATTAAAAGGATAATGAATGTCTCAATGTATAAATGAGTGGATGAACAGATAAATAGGTACAACGATCGATAGAGAAAGAGGAGACAAATAGATTGACTAAAACATTAATAAATATGCTTAATATATACATGAAAATATGCATTTTTTAAATGCACCCTTTGCATTTAATATTGTAATATTTATTTGACATAGCTCTGTGCAGGTTTAGCATTATAACTGTAATTATACTATCAACAAACATTGTCAGTGTTTTTATCTTCCTCTGTTTCTCGTCTGAGATGTAGAACCATATTTAGTCTGTAAAACAGTTATTTGTTCAAAATATCATCAGGTTGGGAATAATTTTCATTAACTCTACATGA
This sequence comes from Corydoras maculifer, assembly GCA_019802435.1. NCBI lineage: Eukaryota > Metazoa > Chordata > Actinopteri > Siluriformes > Callichthyidae > Corydoras > Corydoras maculifer. Next base: position 1,670,286 of record JAFMOD010000226.1, read on the forward strand.
TTTTTCTGCTTTTGTACAACAATCGTGTACCGATGTTTATCTTGTCCATCAATATATTGTAGATGAGTTTTCATTCTCCTGGAAAATGGGATTGGAATGATGACACACAGATGCTGGAGTTTACCTGGTTGGTAGTTTTTCTTTTAGGATGTCAAACATATTAACCATTTAATTAAAATATTAATACATGTTTCAGCAGTTTTCTCCAGGAGATTAAAAAACCTGAAACAACAAAAACATCTTCATACCATGAGCATTTTAGGAAGCATCTGGAAAAGTAAGTATAGCCACATAATTTTTTACAGTTGACACAGTTACATTCCCAATCTCTCTAATAAGAAAATATTTATATATTTGTATAAAATGTTAATTGATTAGCAATAATAAAAAACATAGATTTCCATCCTGTGTTATTAACTAATATGCACATAATAATCAAGTCCTTCTACTGTGAGATGGTTTCATGTCCAAACTCCAAAATCACCCGCGGTTAGTAAACCCACTTTTTAACGGGTGCAGTTGTTTATGGTCAAATATAACACACACACTCTCTCTCTCTCTTTCTATCTTCTCTCACTCTCTCTCTCTCTCTCTCTCTCACACACACACACACACACACACACACACATATCATTTTGTTTATTTGGGTATTATACAGTCAGCAAATGAAGCTCACTGAAACCATATATTACATATTGTGTCATCTGTGGTTTAGTTGTTGCAATAATAATTCTTGTGATTTACCCTTGCTGTTGCACTGTCTTAAATTTTAAATAGAATCTCACAGTACCAGTCAACTGTCAGTGGAGGGAGCTCCAGTTTTAGAAGGAATGTAGGACCCTGTGAGATAAGTGCCTACAAGTCCAGTCTCAAGAACTCGCAGAAAGAATCTGTCACCATTGAGGATGTAAAATGTAACATACACCCTTTTATTTTGTGTGTAGATAACAGTATTCAAATGTCAAAATAATTAGGTTTCACACTGTACTGTTATATTCAGTGCAGTCTGATTTATAATTGAATTCATCAAAATTGTTAAATAAAATGGTCATCTATATGTTGCAGACATGGCAACCATTTTATTGTATGAAAGAGATGCACTGCCTATTCCATTATGCTTTCTCTCTGTGATTAAGTAAGTCAGTTAATAGATTTTTATTTTTAATTTTACTCATTAGAAATTATTAATAACTATACTATAATATGGATTACTGATTCTTTGTTCGGACTGCAGGAGCAGGGAACTGGACACATTTCTGTTTGGACTCTTACTGTATCTGCGCTGTTATTGGAAGAGAAAAGCTTTGGCAGAAAGGCCTCAACCCATCATGGCGTGAGTATGAAGGGATTAAGTGTGATGTAAAAGCAGGCTCAGTTTGAAAGGGATTACACATAATCTCTTGATTTCTGTGGTTTCCTGGCATTGAGCAGATTTCTGATATCTACTCAGACATGAAGCCACAAACACACATCGATATAAATGAAAATAAGAGGCAAATTTAAAAACATATTTTGACATAAATGTATTAAACATGTTAGTGCTAAGAAATACACAAACTTTTTACTCTGTTTAGAAATGTATAATGTAATTCTTTTCATTAATTGAACCTAAATTTAGCAGATTTACCAGAAAGGAACAAAGAAAAGAGTTTTAGTGTTTGTAATAGTAAACCTTATTTTATGTTTGAAAACAAAAATTTAAAAATTGATGCCTACAACACACTCAAAAAACAAGTTGAGACAGAATTGTGTTACGACATCCTTAATTATACTTTTTATTGTATTAGAATAAACAAAAGTTGAAATAAATGTAAAATATTTGCTTAGTATTATTGTATACATGATTAAGGCTGCTTAACATTCTGTAGTTAGTGTTGTCTGTTTCTCCTCTTATTGATTAGATCTTGTAGCATTTGAAAATAAGCATATGCTTATGTTGTTTAATTTTGTTGCTTGTGCTATTTCTTTTATTACAGTGACAGTCTGAACAGTAACCTGACCTACTGCACGAGTGGTGGCTAACTGCAAATCTGGATTAACATGATCCTCTTTCTTTTGCTCTTCTCAGAAAGCAGAGCATGACAGAGAGGCAGATGATGGCAGAGGCTAGCGCTAAAGTGGAGCTGGCCAAAAAGAACCTGGCCTTCTGTTACTCTAGTCTAGTGCTTGGGTTAGGCTTTACCCAACATCATCACATGGCCTGTGGCAGGTCAGTCCACAGTGATTTATCAACTAACTATAATTTCTTATTACTTCTATAATTATTTATCTGGCTGTTATGCTTTATGCTTAGACATAATTATTAGGGGGTGTAATTTGCATGAATAAAGGATTATGGCAATAGTATTAATAATTTTATCATTTAAAAAATCCTAAAAAACAAAGAGATCCTATTTATGCTGAACAATATAGAGACAGAGCGTGATTGTTTGTGTGTGTGGGCCTTTTAATAACCTGCTAGGACATAATTAATCTCTTAACTACTCAGCTGTTTTGCTCTCTCTAATGAGAACATTATCATTTATGATCATAGGAGCAGGGTGTCATCCACATACAGAGACAGGCAATTGTTTGAGGTTGGTAATAACACCAAATATGTTGTTTTCTCTGCAGCTGCTATTCATAACCTCCAAGTTATTTAGCCTCAGGACTATTTTACTATTAATTTGCTGAGATTAAAAACACACAGCATATATATTACAAAAAAAAATAATAAAAAAAAACTGGATATTTTGTAAAATGCAACTAAAACTAAATTCTGTGATTTTCTGAAATCTCAGTATTCATCTGGCCAAAGTACTAAGAAATGCTTTTTGTTGCTTTTCCAGACTTTCTTTGTTGGATGTTGCAAATAAAGTGGAAAGATCTGCATATTTGATTTAGCAAAGTTACACTGAATTTGATAATGCAACCCTTCTATTTATCTGGGCTTTGAACCAGCAAACAGCAAACACTGTGCCAACCTGTTATTAAAAATATAGAAAGAAAAATACCGGTCCATAAAAGTTTGTGAACCATTTGGAATTTAATTTTTTGTATAAAGTTGACCTAAAACATTATCAGATCAAACAAGTGAGACAACATATTATACTTTTCTATATCTTTCTGCTTTGTTTTTCAGTCTTCATGACTTCTTATATTATCCAATGTATTTTTTTGTTGTTTTTTTTTGTTTAAAATTCCTTTGTAACTCACAGAACTCACACACACTTTTACACACCCTTTATTATCCACCTTCTTGATATTTGTTGGTCACCACACCTCGGGAGGATAATGGTGAACTTTCCTTTATTTGTACACAATCTATCTAACTGTGAACTGATCGAGTTTTAATTGTTTAAGAATTAAGAATGAGAAATAACCACCATCAATTTTTTTTTTGAAGGTCCTTATAAATTTGTGTTTTTTTAAATAAAGTAGGGCACTCACTCAAACTAATTGTCAGAAAATATTTGTAATATGTAATATGAAGGTGACAAATATATATAATCTTGTCAATACAATTTTTGTACTAAATAGGCAGAAGAAAAATATTATTATGTATTCATGTATTTTATTATTTTTTTTGGTATGCTAGTGTCTGTATAGCTTCTTCTGCTATGTGGTATGGGTTACCTTTGAAAGACAAAATCTGAAAGGCATTCAAGCTGAAATTGGTAGCTTATTGCGGTCCAAAAGATTTAACCCTGCCCTTGGGGCTCAAGGAAATAAGGAAGAGAAAGAACAAGAAGGCACTAGAAAAGAAAGGGAGCCTGTGACTTTGAAATCCAAAAGAACTGTTCCAAAAAGCAGGTAACATTTGCACCAATACATTTTCTATCTTGAACATTGAATAGTTTGTATATTAAGAATAAGAATAATAAATAATGTGTCAAACCTTGACCAGACATTTTAATTAATATAAATTCTTTGTTATAAGACTACCATTTGGCAGCTTTTTTTTTTTTACCACAAAGTAAACATTCATTTATTAACTAAAAATAATCTAATTACAGATTCAGGCATTCTCAGAGTCGGCCAGCACTGTGCTCTATGTTGACCCAGCGTTCACCCATTTTAATGGCTCTTCTACCCTCCACGCGAGAAAAGACAGAGAATTTATTTTCTCAAAGTTCTCGACCGCACATGCAAAGGAAAAAACAAGCTACTGACTTAGGTGTTCTGTTGGAGGAACTCAGTCAACAGTTAGCATCTTGCAAGTAAGTAATGGTTTGCCATATTTATAATAACTTAATGGAAAATCTATTCATTTAAACTATAGGCATTTTTTTCTTACCTATTTATACAGTTTTGGAATACTTGGAATGCCTTGGAGTCAACTCAATGAAACCACACTTATGCCACTCAAAGCAAAAAATGACAGTGAAGAAACAGAAGATGAAGAAAATTGTTAATATTTTTTATGAAAATGCAAATCTAGAACCAGATGTTGGAGGGAGCACGATATCTTTCCTGCTCCAAAGATCAACTACATCAACCGCTGCAACCTCATCCATGCTTACACTGTGACATTAACGACTACAACAGAAACAGTGTGTTCAAATATAGAATTAAGCTTTTTGAGAATATACCTAAATTCATTAAACAGCAATCATTTGAAAGGTTGGGAGATTAAAACCTGAGTCAAGCAAGACTTGCTAATGTTGGCATTTGAGCAAAGCCCTTAACCCCTATTGCTCCAGAGGTACTCCATCTGTTCTTTTACCTTAACTATCAAGTTGGGATACCTGTAAGTCCCTTTGGATTAAAGCATCTGCAAAATGATTTAATGTAATGTAATGTTAATAATAGAGTTGTGATGGTTCAATAAATGGTTCTTTTTTTTGATTGTTTTGTAATTGTCGTCAAGCTCACACACATTTTTCAAAATTAGTGATCAAAATTAAAAAATTTATTTAGTTAAATCAAGTGTGAAAGTAAAGAAGTCAGAGGTAACAGCGTAAAAGAAACTCTTGTCTGAGAGGGAACAGGCTTTAATAAACAGGTGACAAATATTAATGAAATTGTAATATGTCTGTATATGACTGTAAAATCACATTTTTATAACCTTGTGTACTTAATAGATTGCTTGATGTATGTGTGTTGGCAACCCAACTAACAAGAGTAGCATAAGCAGCTTTACCATTAGCCTAATTGAGTAGATAATCACCCGGGCCGCCGTGGAAGGTTAACTGGGACTGTAAAGCCTACAAATGAGAGCATGTATGTATGTTAGTGGATATGAGGTGTGGTTTGTGACTGAGACAAATCCTTACATTTAATAATGTAATACAAAGCAATATTATAGAACAAGTCTGTGATTAGTAAACAAATTCAGTGATCAGAGTTACTAAATGTAAAGCACGCTGAAGTAAAAAATTATCATGGAATCGCAAATTATCTTTTAATATTGTACAATGTGTGTTTTTACCGAGTGTATAGATATAACAGATATTTCAAGTGGATCAAGTAGAATGCAACATTTTTTATTCTGATCTGGTAAACCAGCATGAGATTATACAGTAGCTTTTCAGTGAGAAGTATCCTAATTGTGCTTTCACAAATAATGTGGGAGTGTTGCTCAGTGTGTGTTGTACAAGGGTCCTTGAGTAAAACCCTTAACCCTCATTGCCCCAGGGATGCTGTATAACCAACCTCAAAAAAGAATGCCAAACTGCTATTAGCCATAACTATACTCTGATTCCAAAGATATTAAAACAGGACATTCTTTAGATACACCCACTTAAATTTACGTTTACATGTAGTCATATTGCAGATGTATTTATCCAAAACGTCTTCCGAGTAAGAGCACAACACCAATCAGTAGGGTGAGGAGTAACCAGCTGAACGGCAATGTTATGAATCCTGATCATTTGCTGATATTAATATACAGTCAAGCATAAATTTAATTCACGGTGCATATATGTCTGACAGACATAATCAATGTGAAAGTCTAGCTCATAAGCAGTGTTTTGATTCCTCCCAAAGGTATTCATTGAGTTTAGGATTATGCATGAGTCACCTGAATTTTCAAAATCATTGACCTGTGTATTTATAGTCCTTGTTTTGTGCAGAGGCAACGAGGGAAAATTAATACAGAAAAGGAAAGCATTTATGGGGAAAAAATATTTGTTGGCAAAAAATGCCATAATGTTGAAAGCTTAACAAATAACTAATGCTTAGCAATTAATTAGACGTGCTTGCATGTTGTAGAATTAAATGAAATTAGCTACCTAGTCCATTACCAAAACAAATACATTTTATATATATATTACTGGCCTTATTTGTATAAAGACTAAATGTAGCACCATGGTGATCAAGAAATTTCAAGAAATTTGTTCATATTGTTCTTTTTTTCAACAGTACATTGTTACAAAGCAGCTTTACAATGTTATGAGCCTGAACCCCCAAAGAGCAAACTGAAATGACAGTGGCAGAAAAAAACCCTGTTATGTTGTTTTTTAGGAAGAAACCTCTGCTCAGTGGGGGACTTATCCTCCTTAAGCGACTGGGTAGCTTTAACAGTGTGGGACAGCCATGTACAGATTGTGTGGTGATGAGGTATCTGTATTCAACAGCTGGAAAAACTATATAGTCAGCAACACCACCAGTCCAACAAAAATCCAAGTCCCATCCAGTAATCGATGTAACCGCAGTGCTCTGGCAGTGCCATGAATGAAGACCTGACAACACCTCAAAGAAACTGGTGACACCTGAAAAGAAATTCATATTCCATATCCTTTATAGTGAAATGATCTTCTTGACGTTTGTTGTTTCATTTTGTTTAAATAAAGATTTTCTATAATTAATGTATTTATTTATTTTAAAAAAGCAATGTGAAGAAATCTAGACATCGAATCCAAATGGCCAATTGACCTGAATTTAAATGATGTCATATTATATTATATTACCGCAGTTCAGCTAACTGCCTTGTCTTGGCGTCATGGTGGCTTAGTGGTTAGCACATTTACCTCTCAGCGCTGGGGATCCAGGTTCAAATCCCAATCTAGGTGGAGTTTCCATGTTCTCCCTGTGTCTGTGTGGGTTTCTTCCGGGTTCTCCAGTTTCCACCCACAGTCCAAAAGCATATATTGTCCCATGTAATGTGTGTTTATGGGAGTGAGATAGATTGCCATCAATAGATTGGCGTCCTGTCTTGGGAGTGTCTACCCAGCACCAGAAACGTTCTCCCCTGGATGGGCATGGGAGGGAGTGGAAGATAATAATTGAATGAATGACTTGTGTTGTTTTATCTTTTTACTGTGTATAAAAAAGGCTGCTGAATGACTAACTTAATATGTAAACGTATAACGTTTTTATTTGCCCATAAGGAGGCGCTAAAATGCATCTTACAGATGGAAAAAGCCATGCGGAGACTTTAAAAAGCGTACGATTTTATTAATATATGATACAAATGCAATAATGTATATTGCAAAAAATCATGGCTGTGTTTAGATGGAAATGTTTCGTGTTATAGATGTGGGAAATGGCATGCCGAATGATACGGCAATAATATGACCTTATCAGCGTTATTAAAAGTATTTTCACTTCCCAAAACAGTGTGTCTAATGTTCTTACAGTGGATGCGGGTTAGAGATCGAGTAGAATAAAGAGATAAAGTAAAGTCTCTCCATATGGTCGACGGATCTGTCAATCATTAGCAGGCTTCTCCCTCGTCTGACCTGGATTTGCAGTTGCAGTGCGTGTGGAGCGCTGCAGGAGAGTCAGCGCGTCACGCAGCTCCAACACTCAGTCCTCACAGAGCCGCACACCGGACCCGGAGCGTGCGATCAGAATCCACACAAATCAGTGTAGGTGAAGTGGGAGGCGAATTATCTTGTGGGAAACCGCAACACGTATCCGGTGGGACTGGACTGCTGAGAGACAGAGAGAGAGACGGAGTGAAAGGCGAGTTGATCATTAGTGGTAGAGATTTTTCGGTTTCCTGTGGGAAGTCGTGCGTTCGCTCTGGGAATTATGAGGAACCTTTGGATGGTATTGACCCTCGGCTTAATGGCCCTTCTTTCTGGGGAAAGGGTGAGTACACCAATTGCTTTTCTTCTTTTTTAGGTGGCGAGCAACTGTTTTGTTTCACAACTCTATCCTTCTTCCACGTTGTGCTTCGCCGCAGCTTTTCGAGCTGTTGCAAAGTTTCTTAAAGTAAAAGCTGTTTTAAATCCCTCGTTGCAGACTTTCTACACACTTTGTTTTCCCTGAACGCTTGGGTTACACCGTGCTGCCGGAGAAATCCGGCAAGCCGCAAGCTTGCTCTGTTTACACAGTGTGTTTTTGAAAGGTGGAAATAGCAACCGCTTATTTCACAGACATGTTAGTCGAATAAGTGGATTAAAGAAATTGCAAAAAATGTGGACCGGTTCAAAGTAGATTAGGAAACTTTCCCGGTGTTTTTCAGCTGTTTTTAATCAGTGTCCAGTGAGCGACTTTTGTTTCTTCATTTTATAACACTAATAACACAAATGCTCTTCAATGATGTTGTTTAAGATACACACACAAACATACATATATATGTGTCTGTGGACCTAAAGTGGACTTATATTTGAGATTTTTTTTCCCTTGTGGAACCGTCAGAGCTCTGTAAACACAAAGCATTTTGCTGGTTAATGGTAAGATTCAAATAATAATTTTTTTTCACACACACAAACACACATACTATATATATATATATATATATATATATATATATATATATATATATATATATATATATATATATAGGCCTGATGTAACAATATTGTATTTTTGTTTGCCCAAATTGATTGAGCTGTATTGATTTCATCTTTGAAGTTGCTTGATAGTATAGTTTGACACAAAGACTTCTCTAATTCAGAAGTTATTAACACATCAGAAGAAACCGTACAATTCACAAGAAATTTGTAAAAAGCCCACATGATTTCCCACTTATAATCCATTTCAATCCTCACTTATATCTTCTTCTTGGCTTTCAGTTAACATCTTAGTTAAATATGGTATTTGTCCTAACATCAGTAATACCGACCAGGTTCAAGCCATTTCTATCATCAAACATATTTGTTGCAATCTACTTTATACTGATCATAAGATCATTATTGTACATGGAGAGACAATGAAGGCTGAAGTTTTAGAATGAAGTGCAGCTGTATGGTTTGGCTACATGGCACATCTGGGGCATGTTTATGTGGTGTTCCATTGTACTTGGCCAGACATTTTGTTAATCCAAATAGTTTTGCAGTGTTTTTGCACAAAACCATTTCTGGCAAGTGAATTCACACAGCACCTGTTTAGAATCGTGAATGTACATTTTGGACCATTATCACTACCCCATTTTAAAAATTTTGTTTATGTGACCTCATTGTGGTGAATTTTTAAAAGGTAAATCATGCCTTACTTTCTTATACAGGTACCTGCTTAAGTAATGTTACAGACTTTCGACTGGTAAATTGCTAATTTGGAGCTACAAGATCATCAAATGAGTCAAATTGTGGGTAATGTAGAAACAGGTGGTGTGCAAAATATTACTGCATTGTAAAGTAATTTGTTAAAAGGGGAAACTTTGCTTTTACCTCTGAAAGTTTGTTTTAATTCTCTGCATAATGCATACGTAGTACACACCTGCACATGGACTACTGCTCATCAGTATGTTTATATTTTCGAAAGCAAGCTTTTTTGTTATTTATTCTGTAGCCTAATGCTGATTACTTTTCTGATTCATCTGAGCAGGCATGTTTACCAACACTTGTTTGCATTCAAATATTTATCAAGTGCCATGGTGAAAAAAATGTATAGAATAGTCAGTAAGATTCAAAAAACTTTGAAAACTTTATAAAAATAACCAGTCCATTAAAATGAATCAAACGGTTTACTTCCCCTATACGTTTAGCAGTGCACATTAAATCATAAAAGGACAATAAAAAAGGTGTGGAATGAAAACATACAATGATTTGCAAACTATTCACATTCAATATGTGGGGTGTGACATCATTACAACATTTGTAGCTGTCTCAGAAATAGTACTATATTATATAACAGTTTTCTCTACTCTACCAGTAAAGCACAATAAAGCATGTACTATTTACACAACATTTAGAAGTTATTTAATTTCAACACCACTATAAAATGATCAGGTGTTTAAAAGTTATTTGGTGTTGCACTTAATCATCTGGTTTATATTTATTTTTGCCATGTTTCTCAATGATTTAGTGCCAGCTGCATTGTGTCTTATGGTTGCATTCCTTTAAATGGATCTTAATTCAGGTGGTCATCTGGGTACTTTTCACCTGCTGCTTGATGCCTATTTTTACGGACTTACTAGAAATTCTTGCCCACTGCTTTTTCTTATTGTAGGATTAGGTGATTTTTGGTGCGCAACCATCTATGTGGAAAATGCCACTAAATGTTCCATTTAGTACATAACATTAACATGATTCAGTATAATGCAAAAAAAGGCACTATGACACAATACAGTGCTGACGAAGGCCTACTAAAGCTTAATCTAAATGTACTAAAATAAACAACTCTGATGTAAACAAACCAGTTTTGATGGTATTTATAATGGACATATTATAGATGTTATCATTTTAAATCATTCTGAACATTTTCTTTTCCTGAATTTTTTTCAGTGTTTTTGGCTGACTGTTAGGCTTACAGCTAATGCATGTCATTAGTGACCTGCCATTCTTTTTATTTTCATTTTTATTTTCAAACCCTCAATGTCTTCTGAGAAAAGCGGGTTGTTGACCCTTTTACACTTTCTGAGTTTTGATGATTCTAAGCATGATTAGACAAACACAATCTGGGGAAAGGGGCACAGGGAACGGTTGTGGAAAATAACCAGCATGCAATTCCCAAGGCTTGCAATTTTAGCTAGATGCTATTTGTGTATAACTGGCAGTTCATTACTTACTGAATGAATATTCTCAGCTGCTCCTTTCTGGCTGTCAACAAATGTAGCTTAGTAAAATGACCATAGGTAATTCTGCTGTTTTTTAAATTTCCAAGACACATCGTTTAAGTAAGCCCACAGCAACATTTATTTAAATTTCTTTTAAGCACAGTTTTGTGCAACATTAAATCATGTTTTGATCAGATGACTCCGTAGAATTTTTTTGTTATTCCCATAAAGGGTCATGATTGTGTAGCCAATCCCAGTATTCAAGTTGAGATTCTGTGGCAGGACAGACAAAGAGTGAAACACATTTACACCTTGAGGTCATTTATTATCACCAGCTCAAGTATCTTGAAACTTACACAGATGTGAATTGTAGAAAGCAAGGAAACACAATGTAACCCATATAAACCTGGTCAACAAAACTGCCAGATGGCATGTTGCATTTACTTCCAAAATGGAAATATATTCAGTCATTAGATGCTACATCATTACATCACTTTATATTCCTTATTTTTAATATTTAAAAGTGTCATATTTGATAAAGTATCCCACTATACACTATAAAGGCAGTCATCGCTGTCGATATAAGACAAAAAGCATAGTGCATTAAAATTCTGAGACAATGTGTTATGTGCCAGAAGATTAATAGCTCAACATTGCTTCACTCAAAATGGCAACATGGTTTTGTTTAGCTACCAGTGGAAGTGACTCACTGATTTTGTTGATTTTGTGACTTAACACAGCAGCAGTTTAAAGTGTGTGAAAGAATCTCATTGAAATGCCTAGTTTGTTGTTGAACTTTAGCCAGAGCTAATAATGATGTAAACTGTATATCCAGGGGTTGTCCTCTGTTTTATTAACATACATTTTAAACTAATAAACATATAATAATAATAATAATAATAATAATAATAAATAATAATAATAATGTTTTGTTTTATCATTTTTTAAATGAACATTTTTTGTTATATCACTGCTCTGCCATATTGAAAATGTTATAAATATATATAACTATAATTGTTATATTTGTTTAAAATGTTTTCTGTTTGTTCAGCACTTTGTAATGTTATTGGGTTATTGGCATAGTCATTAATAACATTTTCTCCATTTTACTCCCTAACTACTGTTAATGCGGCAAGAAAAAAAGGTCTTATAAAGCTTTTTAAAAGCTTTAAAATTGTGAGGTTTTGCGGAATCATTTAGTGAAAGTCTTGTATATTGTGGGAACATTCATATAAAGCAAGACCAAATCATGTCTACATTTCAGTGCAGTGCCATAGGGCTGGCACTAGCTAGAGTGTTAATTCCATGCTTGACTGGCCTGATGGTTTGTATTGCATCCTCTCATTGATTAAAGCCTCACTGTGCCCTGTTGCCATGAAAGCTGCATCAATCTCTTTGAAACCTGGCATAACACATTGATTCTCTATCCTGGCATTGTGTTGACATTGCAATTAGAGAGGCCTGGCTGGAAACCAGGCAAATTTGTGTTGATTTTAGTTGAAACTGCTTGGAAACCACATTAATCTTGTCAATAATTTTTAAAATGTTTTTCGTTAAAACAATAAAAATGACCAGGTTAATAAAACAATAAGATTTTAGGTATACTTGTATAAAAACATTAAATATCATTGGCTTTACTTAGTATTTATTAGCGTATGTTTACTCTGATTTACTTTACAGTGGTAAATGATATATAAGACAAATTTTATATATATATACAGTGGGTTGCAAAAGTATTCATACCCCTTGAACTTTTCCATATTTTGTCACATTACAACCACAAACATAAATATATTTCACTGGAATTTAATGTGAAAGACCAACACAAAGTGGTATACAATTGTGAAGTGGAATGAAAGTTATACATGAATCAACAATTTTTTTACAAATAAAAAACTGAAAAGTGCGATGTGCAAAATTATTCAGCCCCCTTTTCCCTGAGTNATTTTGCACATCGCACTTTTCAGTTTTTTATTTGTAAAAAAATTGTTGATTCATGTATAACTTTCATTCCACTTCACAATTGTATACCACTTTGTGTTGGTCTTTCACATTAAATTCCAGTGAAATATATTTATGTTTGTGGTTGTAATGTGACAAAATATGGAAAAGTTCAAGGGGTATGAATACTTTTGCAACCCACTGTATATATATATATATATATCTTCCACTTTATCCTCTACTAAGGTTGCGTGGGGGAAGGGGGAATGTTCCCCATGCCCATCCAGGGAAGAACGTTTCGGGAACTGGGCAGATACACCCACGACAGGGTGCCAATCTATCGCTGGGCACACGTTCACTCACACAGATATACTCTATATGGGGTAATTTAAAAAATTAAATTGACCTTGATCCATGTTTTTGGACTGTGCGAGGAAACCTGAGAACCCGGAGGAAACCCATGCAGACACGGGAAGAACCTGAAAACTCCACCCAGATTGGGATTCGAACCGGGAAGTGCTGAGAGGCAAACATGCTAACCACTAAACCACAATGCCGCCATATACATATATATATGGGCGGCACGGTGGCTTAGTGGTTAGCACGTTCGCCTCTCAGCACTAGGTATTCCTGGTTCGAATCCCCATCTGGGTGGAGTTTCCATGTTCTCCCCGTGTCTGCGTGGGTTTCCTCCGGGTTCTCCGGTTTCCTCCCACAGTCCAAAAAAATTTCTCCAAATTTTCCCATATAGTGTGTGTATGTGTGCGTGTCTGTGTGAGTGAGTGTGTGCCCAGCGAGAGATTGGCGCCCTGTCCTCGGTGTTCTCCCCTGGAAGGGCATGGGGAACCCCCACGCGACCCTAATATAGGATAGAGCGGAAGATAATGAATATTAGGGCTGCAACTATTGATTATTTTGATAATCGATTAATCGGTCAATTTTTTTGATTAATCGATTAATCGGATAAATTAAAAAACATTTTTTCATGTCTTTACATTTACATTTAATCATTTAGCAGACACTTTTATCCAAAGATGGATGTGTTTCAGTAAAATGATTCTATAGTATAGTATTACATATAGTAATTTTATTCAAAATGTTTAAGTTAACATTTCCTGTAATTAATGAAAAGCACAATGTATCATCTAAACATCCCTCACTTAACAACAAAAGTCAACTCCAAATAACACATGATACTCACTTGCCCTCAGTAATGAACCAAATATTGTCTGTTCTGTAGCCTATTGAAAAAAAATAACAAATGAAATAATTAACAATTAGCTATTGAAAAAAAAAATTAACAAATTACTCAGTTAACAAAAAAATACCTCTTGTGTGAAATGTCAATTGGACACCGGGACATATGTGTCTGCTTTGCACACCGTGCACAAGGCTTCCCGTTTGTCTCGACGCGGTCTGAAAGCAGGGGGGGGGGACTCTTTTGTAAACACACACTTGTGCTTTGGCGCGTACTTCTACGCCGTGTGCGTGTGCGCGTCAATCCCCCGCTCCCCTGCTGCCATTAATCCGCTAAAAACCAGGATATTTCCTCACTTATAAAATAAACCGAGACGTCCGGGACAGGACGTGAAATACGGTCGTATTCGTATAACAGACGTTAACACACGTTCTCTATCGCTGTTATTATCCAGTTAACAGCCAAATACAGCATGAAGCTGCTCTGCCGGTCTTATAGTGTGACGTTGATTTACTTTAAACTAAAGAAGCTCGGGATGTTGTAATTTATCTGCTGTTTAGCTTCATCCTCATCAGTGTTTAGTTTCAGGTGGTGTATTATCACCGTGCTGCTCCATGCAGATCAATTCATGTTCGCAGAGCTGCATGTTCCACATTCTTTATTTGTGTGCAGCGTGAAGTTCCCGCAGTTTGGATTTAAATGGAAGTTTTGTTTCTGCGTTGGCTGTGTTTCATTTGTGCGATTTATCAACTTGTTTTGCAGACTCCGCCTCGTTCTCTCGCTCGCTATTTTTTTTCCAGCGTTATTGAAGCGCTGCAGGTGACGTAAGCGGTTAAGACATTGCGAGTAACGCGGAAACAGTACGACCCAACGAAACGATAATGCAAATTCATTATCGATAATTTGGATAATTTCACATCACATCACATGTCAGTGTTATCAGTGTAAGTGTAAGACTCACCTGCTACCAAAATAATAGCCACACTGTAGTGGTCTTGTCGGGATACTGACCATTAGAGATGACCATAAGGTGTCTAACAAATTAAATGAATAGATCTGTTTATATATATATATATATATATATATATATATATATATATATATATATATA